>JAOQML010017612.1:0-11892 GCA_027568935.1 Erythroxylum urbanii | reverse complement strand
CAACAAAAACGAAACCTCGATCATTTTAAAAGTATATTTTGTGGTCGATACTTCAATAAACATTGAGTTAATCTACCCCGTGATATCAAGTAGACCAAATCTACTTTTGATAAAAATAGCCATTGTGGCGTCACAACTTTACCCAATAAGTATGCAGTTACATAGATACTTGTCGTAATACCAACAGATATATCAAGATTACAACACATCTCTATTACTAAAACAACCTTAAAAACAGAGGTGAAAACAAGACACATAACTAAGCTTAAGTACTACAAGAAGATTTCAGCGAATATCAAATAGCTATAATAATTATTGAGGTATATCTTAAAAACACAAAACTACGGAATGCATCAAATATATCAAACCCAAAAATGTAACACAAAAAAATCTAACATATGGTTTGTGGTTATTCTCAAAACATAAACGTAGTATCCATTCTTTGAGATGTATATGGTGATACATCTTTTAATAAGTGTTGAAATATATATAGCTTAGTGTTATCATTTATTTAAAATATATTTTTTTTGTAAAATTTGAACAGCTACATCACCTATTTAAAAAATACATACGCAGTGAATATGGTATCCGTCAAATAAAATCAAATCAAATCTTTAATCATCCTCAGTAATATTTACATAAATATGTAAACTCCTCTGGTCTGCAAATAGAAAATCTAGTCTATGCAGGACAGAGGATTACAATTTTATTTATGGTTAATCAAAAAAAAAAGAAAAAAAAGGAATTTAAAATTATATCAATAAAGGTAATGTACTTTTGATGGAATTCAGTTCGAGTTCATTGTTTTTAAAAATAAGTTGCGGAAAAGAAGTTTTTAATGAAAAGAATAATAATTATAAATATAATACAGAGAAGAAGAAAACATGTAACAATTTATTCAAGCTAAAAAATAAAATAATTCGGAAGGATTTCTATTGCTTGGTGGACATCAATATAGGACTCCTCAGTCTTTATCATTGATAAAAGTGCATTCTTAATGTCTTTCTTAAAGTGTATATGACACGGATTTTTTTTTGAAGTTTTTTAAACTTTAATGTATTCTTAATTATAAACCGAGGTTATTTTCTGTCAGAAATATTTTCCCGTTGTGTTATTGCGTGTTAAAAATGCTGATTTTTGCTTAAAAAGTGTCCGCCAGCCGCGCGGCCAAAACACCACGTGACTTCCGCTTGTGACATCACATTGTTTGCAACTTTCTGCTGATGAAAAGCAAAACATAGCGATGGAGAGCAAAATAAATGTGCAGGAAGATACTGCGTGGCCGGAGCGCCGAACAAACAAAGTTGTTAAAACAGCATCTATACTGACCTCATAAAAATGCATCAGTTTTCTACTGATCCAGTTTTGAGAATGAAATTGGTGAAATTTGTTCAGGGACATTGAGATGACTCTTAAGAACTTGTGATCAAGTCTGCCGTGTTACGTACCGTGTATTTTGAGGGAAACTGCCACGTTGCTTTACAGCTGGACGTACATAGGGAAACAGTGAAAAACAATTCTGAAAAAGGGCAGTGTTTCAACTCGGGACACAATAATTCCTCCCTCTCTAAAATCTCAGAGCGAAGCAAACGGCAGGTAAAGTGTGGTGAAGTTTTTTTTTAGCTTGCTTTTAGTTTGTTGATCCCTGAACTTGAATTTTAGAAGGAAGAAGTTGATAATTAATTTAGAATAAAATGAAAATGAAATTACAACCCCAGATTTTGTATGCTTCGATTTAAAAAGCTTTGTTTTTTAGAGCTTAATTACAGAATACCCCGCAATTACTGTCGATAATTTATTCCCAGCTGTTCAACTATTATAGAAGCATGGCTACCTGAACTCGGAACTCTCTTTAGATGTTGTGATTAGGTTTAAATTTCATTACTGAACTAAGCGTATAGCTGCTTGAAGTTTAATCCCCTTGGTTGTTGTTTTTTGGTATCCATTAGCTTATAATTTTTTCTGTGAGTTTCTAATAGTATTTCTTCGGTGTAATTGTGCACAAAGTCACGACTTGCATGGGTCAGTGAACACGCCGATTTGATATATCTGTCAACACAAAGATGTTTTGAACCAAGGTTTGTTTTTGCCAAATTTGATCAAAGCAAATGTGTTCCTTCTTTAAAATTCTTATATGTACAGTGTCATCTTGAACTTCTACATTTAAAATCTAATCTTTTTTTTCTTTTAATAAAAATATAATTTGTATTATGTCAAAACTCAAGGCTGCTGTACGGCTCCGTCTCAAACGATCACATAAAGTTGTTTTTGAAATTGTTATACTTATAGTTTCAGCAGATCAACAATAAAAAGTGGCTTTCGTCTTTCAACAAAATGCTGTGATATATATTTTGTACAATCTTAGTTTAAGTTTAATAAAGCGATGACTTGAACAAAATCCGAGTTTATAGCTAGTTTTTACAAATATGCCATAACTACAAAAGTACAATTTCAGCAAATCAACAATAAAAAATGGTTTTTGTCTTTCAACAAAATACTGCCATATCTGATAAAATCTTATATTAGTAACGAAAAATCAAGAATTTTGTTATATCGAAAAAGATATATTGTTTAATGTCAAAACTCAAGCCTGCTGTACGGCGGCCATTATACTCCCATTAGAAATATTTAGTTTCCGTCTCAAATGATGACATAAACTAAGCGAAAGTTGTTTTGGAATTGTTATAGTTTCAGCAGATCAACAATAAAAAGTGGCTTTCGTCCTTCAACAAAATACTGTGATATATATTTGGTACAAATTTAGTTTAAGTTAAAGCGATGACTTGAACAAAATCCGTGTTTAAAGCTGGTTGTTTTAATAAATATTCGATTATTACAATTTCAGCAAATCAGCAATAAAAAATAGCTTTCGTCTTTCAATAAAATACTGTCATATTCGATACAATCTTAGTTTAAGTTAAAGCGACGACTTGAACAAATTATTATATTTTTTTATTTGTTCACTGATAATGGTACAAGACTATGTTGACGGAAACGAGCATTGCAAATACCTTCATCATTTAATACTTTGTCGCTTTCAAAAGCTATCAAGAGGCTCCTCCGTTTAAGGCTGGATGTAACTCGTAAAGACCATCTCGTTTTGTGTCTTGTCGCTCGAAGAAGAATTGGGCGAAGACGTACTGCATCCTCAATTGCTCAAGGAACGCACAGTAGTTCCACTGTCGCTCGCCATATTATCCGGAGTTATGTGTTCAAGTTGCAAACAATGTGATGTCATATCCGGCTCTCGCCTAGAACCCAGACTGCGGACAAATTTTTACTTGAAAATTGCGTTTTCGAAGCGCAAAAAACCGTGGTTAGATTTTTTTTTTGAGGATTTGAATATAAAATTTGTCTTTTTCAAGTATTAAATGTGAGAAAACGCAAAAAAAAATCCATGTCATATGCACTTTAAAACAATATTTTCTTTTATTCCTTATTGAATACGGAATCGCATTCCACAACCTTGCCCCAAGTCGAGAAAAAGAATTTAATAAGACATTTAGTCGGGAGGCTTGAATGTATAATGTCTTTGATTACATCAACTATATCAAACACAAAAGTGTAATTTAGAAAGGAATTTCAGATAAAACTTTTTATTAACGTCATACGTTGTGAAACCGATCATAACAAAAACGATATCTCGATCATTTAGGATGTAGGTGATAGATATTTCATCAAATGCTAAAACGAAAAACGTATCATCAAGTATTGCAAATATATCTTTGGTATAAAATAGCAACAGCTACATTATAATTTATTGTGTCAGTTATTGAAAATAAAGCATTTGATAAAATTAGAAATATATACATCACCTATTTACATCATGCATACGAAGTTAAATAGATATTTGTTGTTGATTACTTACATCAACTCAATCAAAGACAAAAAGTCAATTACAAAAAAGATATCGGAAATATTTACTTATTAACGTTTTACATTGAGATCGATATACCACAATAAAAACGAAACCTCGATCATTTCAAAAGTATATAAGTGATCGATACTTCAATAAATGTTGAGTTAATCTACCTGGTCTACCAGGATCAAGTATTGCAAATATAACTTTGATAAAAATAGCGATAGTAACATTACAATATTACGCAATAAGTATGCATTTACATAGATACTTTTTGTAATAAGAACACATGTATCAAGATTACATCACATCTCGATTACTAAAACAACCTCAAAACAGAGATGAAAATAAGAGATATTACTAAGTATTTCAGTAAATGTTGAGATAAACACCCTTGTGTTGTCAACTGTTTCAAAGACAACTATTGTTAAAAAAAGAAACAACTACATCACAAAGTTAAACAGCAAGTATAAAGTTAAATAGGTAGTTCTAGGAAAAAGAACACACATATCATGATTACGTCATTTCTGGATTATTAAATCAACATTAGAAAAGTACACGATGAAAATCATATTGTTTAATTTTTCTACTTCCAAAAACCTCTCGGCATTTTTAAGCCATGTTTTAAAACTAAATTACATACCATATGCATAAATCCTAGCGTTAGCCTTAATAAAGGTATTACTGAACCTATTAGTCTTACGCAGGGACGTTGCAAAAGGCCTTGGTTTGCGCTGGTTTGCCGAAGGATTATTAGTATTAAATGGTAATAAATGAAATAACTGATTGTTAGGATTAGAGATGGTTTGTTGAAAAAAACTCTGACACAATTCAGTTCTCTTTGCGATAAACTATAAATATTGGCGGTCTTAAGAGTAAAATTTTAAAAATTGGTTAAAAGGCAAGTGTAAGTCTTTTTATGAAAAATTGAAGTTAAACTTAAGCAAGCTTTTCACATCAAAAGTGAGAAACCTGAACTCAATGTTTAACAACATTGGTTAAGAGGCCAAAGTAAGTCTTATGAAAAACTAAAGTTAAACTTAAGGAAGCTTTTCACATATACAGTTCGAAACCTGAACTAAATGTTCAAGTACAACTTTTCAAGACTGCGATTAACTTTTAGTAGACCTTTAGTACTTTCCTGTAACTTTATTATTAGTCTATCATATACTTGTTAATCATTTTAAACTTATTTTATATATATATATATTGTAACGAACTTTTGTATTCATTCTTCTGAATATGGCATAAGTTATGCTGAAACATGTCAAGAATTAAAAATTTATTTGTGTATGTGAGAGTTATTTGAAGATATGAAATTAAATACGTATCTGTTTTATTGGCAACAAATATCATTATCATCATCAATCCAGTTTCGTAAACGAGGGTGGCCGGATTTACCCCACTCTACCAGCAATCTCTCCCACTCCCACTCCCACTCTCAATCTCGCTTGACTCACTGCATCCTCCCTCTTCAAACCAACACTCCTACTCTCCTTCTCCACGTGCCATCTCCATGTCTTACTCGGTCGTCCTCGCTTCCTTTTTCCCTTCACTTCAAACTCCAATTCCTTCTTCAAAACATGCCTATCATCCCTCCTTAACACATGCCCGTACCATCTCACTCCATTCGCCTTTGCCATCTAAAACACTGTTTCCTTCAATCCCAACATCTCCATTAGGTCTTCGATCCTCCTTCTCTCCATCAGTTTCGCACCACACATTGCTCTCACCATCTCTCTTTCGGTTCTTCTCAGAATTGCCATCTCATTCTTCCTCAAACACCAAGTATCACTTCCATATAACATCGCTGATCTCACACAACTCCGATAACTCATACCTTTCATCTGCAGAGAGAACCTGTGAGTTCAGCAACTCTCTACATTCCTTGAACTTCACCCAACCAATTCTCGCTCTTGCCGTTACAGCTGCCCCACAAGCACCATTTGCGTTCACTCCGATTCACCTCTTTACACAACTCCTCCTCAGGTCCCACAAACCCATTAACCTGTTTGTTGCAACAAATATATGAAAAGAATATGTCATTTTTGGATTATTAAAGCAACGTATAAAACTGCAAAAAAGAAACTTATCAAAGTAATGTACTATGTTAAGATTGTGTGCATTTCCAACTGACATATCAAAAATCAGACTGCATAGTATGTTATTGTAACATATAGAAACTAAATTACAAAACATCGAGCAACAAAGATTTTTAAAATATTATAAAAGCACGTTACTACAGATTACATTAACAATGTTAGACATAAAAAAGGAATAAAAAGGAATTTCAGGTGATCATCTTTATATAAACCATACGTTTAAACTATTTACAACAAGAAAGACTTAAAATAGATCGTTTAGAAAGCTCATATGATGGATATTTTTACTAAAAGTGAAAATACACAACCTCTTGCTATCAACTATTAAAGATACAACTTTAGGTAAAAACAGGAATACCTACATCATAAAGCTTAACAAAAATGTATATGTGATAGATGTTGAAATAGGTGTTGAAATAAACGTGATATTATCAGCCATTAAAAAGATAGATATAGGTCGAATTAGCAACAGCTAAATCATAAATCTACACAATACATTGGAAGTTTAACAGCTATCTGTCGTAATAGAAACAACCATATCACCAGCTTACATTTCCGAATTACTAAAACAACTTTCATCGCAAAAAGAAAAAAAGATAATGTTAGATCTATGTATTACAATAAAAACTCTGCGAATAATTAAGCATTCTATTAACACTACATTACCTATAAGGTTATGGAATATACAACTTAAAATACAAGGTATCGATATCCAAACTATTGAGGAATATCATAAAAACATCGATACTTCGTATTACATCAAATATTTCAAACACAAAAATTTAATAGACAATAGAACCCAAGATATTAACATAACAAAAATTTTAGCTCGATTAGTTAAGATATATATGTGATAGATATTTCAATAAATGTCGATATAAAAACGTAGTGTTATCGGCTATTTAAAATACACCTGTTGATAAAATTGGGAACAGCTAAATTGCAAATTTAGAGAACAAATACACAGTTAAATAGGTGTCTGTCGTAATCACAAAAATATTAAAGATATCATTATTATTGTTTTACCAAATTATCGTCAAAAACAGACCTGAAAAAAAACATATTGTTTAGTTTACATACTTGAAAATCCTTTGCGGATTTCCAAGCGATATGATAAAATTAAGTCATTTTACAGGTTCTCACAGAATATAGAACCTAAAATACCAGACATCGAAACATAGTACCGAGGAATACCAATGAAAAATCACTATAATTTGGAATACATAAGCTAAATCTAACATAAAAGTTAAATACATAAAAACAGAAGATGAACAACTTAATTAAAATCATTCGTTATAAAACCATATACGCAATAAAAACGTAATCTCGATAAGAAAATATTTAAATTATGGTCATATTTAATCAGTGTCGCAATATAAAATGTCGTATTATGAAATATTGAAGATACAACTATAGATTAACACATCGACAGCTACAAGGTTTAACAATCGATAAGTAGCTTAAATAGGTATTTGTTGTATTGTCACAAATATATCAAAAGAGTGCGTCATTTTTGAATTACCAAAGCAATGTACACACAACACTGCAAAAAATAAAAACATATCAAAGTTATGCACTATACTAAAATTGCTTACATTTACAGCAGATATATTAAAAATCAAATTACATATATTATAACACAATATAGAAACTAAATTACAACACATGGAGCAAAAGATATTTCGGAATGATAATAAAAACATGTTATTACAGATTAATTTAATGATATTTAACATAAAAGTATGAAAAAAGGGAATCTGAGGTGATCGACTTAATAAAGATCATACATTTAAAACCTTTTACAACAAGAAAGACGTAATCTAGCTCGTTTAAAGCGCATTCACGATCAATATTTTCAATATAATTCGTGTTAAAAGCTGTTAAAGTTAAGACTCTCGAGAAATGAAGCAACACCTACATCACAAAGCTAAAGGAAAAGGTATGTGAATGATATTTAAATAAGAGTTGATATAAACAACTTCGTGTTATCAGCTTTTGAAAAGACAGTTATCGGTAAAATTGATAACAGCTACATCAGAAATTTACACAATACATACGCAGTTTAATAGGTATCTGTGGTAATGGCAACAAAAATATCAATACATTACGTCATATCTGGATTACTAAAACCACGTCAGAAACAGAAAAATTTATTGTTTGAGTACGTACTAAAAAAAATTTCTGCGAATATCCCAGCAATACATTAACACAACATTACCTAAAATACAAGACATTAATTTACATAGTACTGAATAATATCATTAAGTAACACGACACTACGGAATCAATTAACTACGTAAAATAAAAACATTTGGCATCCAACGGAATTTAGCATAAACTTCTTAATTTCAGTTATACATTGATAACCATTGTTCCAAGCAAAATCTCGACCGTTTACAGAGTTTAAGTGATATATACACCTATTAAGGGTTAGAATACACAACGTCTAAGTACAACCTATAATACAAGACATCGATTTACAAGGTACTGAGATATATGTTAAACATATTTCACTATGTCTTCTCGCAAATATCACTAAACTGCTTTCCACCCATGCCAAAAAGTGATCAATTAGCAAGTCAGGCTACACTTTGCTTGCGAACTGAAACAGTGAAACACGTAAAAACATCAGATATCGAGTCCCTAAGGATTCTCACCTCACATGGAAATATCACTTACAGCAAATTACCAATAAAATTAAACGTAGTGTTGGCATAATAGCTAAAACTCGAAAGTAGTTATCAATATCAATACTTGTACAACTGTACTATACATTATTTTATCCATATCAGCTAACTTATGTTTTTAAAACCTCTGGTAATACTTATTAACTATCCTTAAATCTTTTATTACTCTCCATTTAGACTAATCAGTTTCTATGAATTTAAAGCACACAGTAGTCCACTTTTAGCCACTTGGGGATTCTAAAAATTTCTGATGTAATATTTCTAAACAATGCTGTATTGATGTATGAGTTTCATGACAACATTTATCATCTATCTTTCACAACGTCTTTACATCAGTATCTAATACAATACTAGATTAGCCTCTAAAGAGTCATACCACATTTCAATAAGTACCAATTATGGTAAATTTATGTAGGTGCTAAAGCCTGAAGCTCATTAATGAGAGTTTTAAATCCGAATGACGCAGTCAATTCAAGAAATATTTTGAATACTTATTTGGATATCTGATGCTCCTTGCTCTCTGTTTGCTTATGTCCAGAATTTAAATGCCACTGTAATTGTGTTGTATTTGTTATATATTATCATAGTTGATAATAACTTTGATGGTGTCCTTGTATTTGTAATAGTATTTGTAATGGTGTTCTATTTGTTGTACAATATCATAGTTCATAACATTTATAATAAAGTTCTTTTTTATTCTTCTTGTTTGATTTTCACCTGTCCCCCCAATTACTTGTATACCAAATACAAGTATTTAACACTCAATCTTATGAGAACACAACTATTTAAACTCGATTAGCGTTTGCTATTTTTAAGTAGTTATGATCCAGCTAACATCTATAACAAAACACCATGAAGACACAAATAAAATGTTGTTACTGTTAATTTCCAAGCGACACATTGCAATCAAATTATTGAAAAAGTTATTAAAATAAATGCAATCTAAAAGACACGACATCGATATACAACGGATTGAGTTTTATCATAAAAACAAAATGCTATGGATTCAAATAAATATAAATTTTTTGAGGCAGGGAAAGATTCGACCGATGAAAGAAAGAGGAAATGTTATTATTTTTCCAACGTACTCATCAGAAAAAATGGATTCAACTAACTATAAAAAGTAAAAATGTTTGATATCTGAGAGAATTTAGTATGAACTTCCTAACTTAAGTTATGCTTTGAAAACCATATACCACAATTAACGTAACCAGCTTCGGAAGCTTTGCCCATTTGACCCCGTTTACTTCCTCAAAAAATTACTATTTTGTTTTAATGCTGTTAAACTTATGTCTAAAATTTCTAATTTGAAGCAAAAAATAAGAAACTGAACTGAACTGAAAGTAATCTCAATTGTTTAAGGAATATATGTAATAGATATAGTCAATAAGCGTTGAAATTTATACACAACATCCTGTTATCAACTATTGACGATACAAGTATTCGTGAAAATAGCAACAGCTACATCATCACAAAAAAATACATCATCAAAACAGTAAGTCTGTTCTGGATAAGTATAACAACCGTTATATTAGCACTACAATAGCTATTAGGTTAGGGGATATTGAACTTAAAATACAAGACATCGATTTACAAGGTACTGAGGTGTATCATAAAGACCAGATACTACAGATTACATTAACTATATAAAACAGAAAAACTTGAGTACAGAATTCTTTTTGGAAACGCTGTCAAATTTCTTTCGACCAAAACAATGCATCGAACATCCCAAAAAGATTTAAAAACGTCTACTAGGTCTAAATATGGTTTTGAGCTTTGTTGATATTTTTATCGTTCCATCTGTCTTACATGTGCAAAAAAGGAAAGAAAAATGTTAAGATTAAAAGAAAGAAAATATCGTGAACTGAAATACATATAAAGCAAACAGAATATCACTTCTTATATTAAATTACCTAATTAGCCTATTGCAAAATATACTTCAAATCTATAAGATTTGACATTGATAAACAAAAGGTGGATGAATACCAATTTTGTACTAGGATAAATTGAAGTAAATTTCTTCACTTTTAAACATCTGGACAAATTAAAAGCGTCAGTACAGAAATAGAGAAAAGGCAGCAAGATTTCACAAAAATCGAGATTTTTGATACTTTGTCTGAATGAAAAGTTTTGGGAAATATTTTCGTCTTTCGGAAAATAAGAAGTTTAATGTTGTCATAAATCAAATTCCTGTCATAGAAGGAAACGTAGAAGACACAGAAAACTCAATGTATTAATTGTTGATAAATCCTACTATTTGTAAAATAAGCGTTATTTATTAACCACACATAAATAAACATAATATCACACAAAGTATGAATAAAACAGGCATACATACAAACGTTATAACATTACATTCACCTCGATACCCGAGATCCAACAATGTACTAGCAAATCTTGTCACCAAACACGTAATTAAAGTAAGTTGTAATATATGAAAATACGAGTCTAATATTATAAATATTGATGTTCTTCATTCTTTAAATATTTCAATTCTTGAGATACAAAAGATTGTATTATAAACTGTGGAATAGCATATTTTTATGAAGAAATAAAAAGTCACACCTGGAGAACTACAAACATTGATGCTTTTATTCCTCATTTTATATTTTAGATAAGATACTTAAGTAAAATACTTTATCTTTAATAAAAGGCTACCGGTAGCCTTCACTCGTGCTGGCATTTTGACAAGGTTGATGTTGTATATTGTTATTGTATTAGTAGAGTACCTTTCCCTGAGAAAATTTGCAGATGTGGTTAAAATCGCACACCTTGGTTTAACGCGTGTGTTCAGGGTGTGCGATTTTATTTTTATGTATTGACAAAACTTTTAAAAACTTTCAGAACTAAATTTACTGGTTCAATAAACAATGTTAACATTGTTTTAGAAAATTTAATATTCTATATTTGAAATGTTTTTTCATTTCGACTTAACAATAAATATTTATATGAAATAACTTTATAAGTTTAATATATTTAAAAAAAATTTAAAACACAGCTTTAAGGTCTAAGTTAATATGTATTTACAAGTATCTTTCTAAACGTTTAATCAAAAACAACATCATAAAATATATTCTTACAGAGAAAATTATACATTTGACCTTTCAGAGATGTTTCTACCAAGATTTTAACTTTGCTAGACATGCAAGTTTCCCGCACTCAAAGAATCGTTATTCTCAAAGGGCAAATTCCTCTGTTTTGGCTTAATAATAAAACTTTGGGGAGCCCGTTTAGTTTCCTAGCA
>JAOQML010017604.1:0-11892 GCA_027568935.1 Erythroxylum urbanii | reverse complement strand
CATTGGACAGTTATTTTCACTACCGGTAAACCTCTATTCTGTCTCTTGACAGTTTTTTGGGTCCGAAAATGACTCCGAAAAATTCCCAGAAAATTTCTATAATTCTCTAAAAATCAGAAAACCCTAATAATCATCTCCAATTTAATTTGTACACACACAAGGCCTATTTTGAAAAAATTCCCATTTATTCACAATTATACCGGGAAAATATCATGAATGCATGTACAGGTATTTTTCATATGCAAAAAAATTACTGTTCCCAAATGCATGAGCATGAGATGTGTTTTCTTAATTTCTCCGATTAATCTCTCGTGTACCCGTTTCTATAATTCAACCCGTTATATAGAAACGGGATGTTACAATTACGGTTCTTATAGGAAGCCATTAACAAGCTTAGCAAGTTTCTTGAGTTTTCTTTTCTTCGGTTAGTCTCCATTATCATCCTGATTGACCTGCAGAGTTTCCTATCAAGTCTCCACCTCTCTATGTTCACAGGAATTGGCAAAAACTTGTGACACAAGCCAATTTCATTACTCTTACAAACACAGAAGACTACAAATAAGATTCAAGACACAAGATTATATTGAAACCTGAACAGAGGTATAGCAAGTCATTACAGACGGATTTGCATGCAACCATTTCACTGGCATCAGAATCAATAGCAACCATTGTAATACATGACGGGTCCTTAGTCACATACCCCGTATTGAACGTAAAAGTCCAAAAAATGGAGAAATGTGAAAATACTTGATTTTCAGTTCTGAAACTTCAACTGAGCTTTCTAAAGTCGAAATGATCCTAAATCTGGTGTCGTCTTCACGGGAATCCTTCACTGAGACGCGGGCTAGGTCTTTCTACAGTTTTCTCAAAACACGAGCTCTCCTAACGGGTCAGAGATTCCTTATGCTCGTGATTGATATGAGCAACTGTAGGAGACTATAACCTATATATATAGCTTCCATATCAGGCTTTCCCATCACAAGGCCGATATGGACCAGGTCTACACTAAAAAGGATCTATTTTCTACCTGAACTTCGACCTATTGATTTAGATCATTTATTAGGCCACGTTATTATCTTTATCTGGATTAAATTACGTAATTTAACCGATAATTTATTTAAAAAACAAATTACAATTAATAATTGTCCGTTGAATGGGAAATTGACAAATTTGCCCTTAGGGGCAAAAATGTCTAACAATCTCCTCCTTGGATAATTATTAATTGCAGTTCTGACTCAACTTTAAAAACATTTTAAAAACTCAGTTAAGCCACACTACTGTATTAGTCAACCGAGTTTAAAAAAAAAAATTGATTCAAAGATAATAAAAGTCCTACATTTTGTCCTACAAGGCTTTTGATATAGGAAAATATCAAACACATGTGTCATATGTAACACAGGTCCAATACAATCACGTATACCTAATACCTCACTAACATGAATGGGAAAATGGAGTGTGGCAGACGACGATGATACCTTTATGATCTAATATGTATCATCTTCGTCTATAGGTCTCGATTTTTCCAGCTTTATGCTAAACTGCATTACTAAACTGCATCAGAGAAATCTTGTTTTCTCTCACCGAATGCTAAACAGCATTAGAGAAAACTTATTTCCTCTCACCATATGCTAAACAGCATTAGAGAAAACCTTTACGTTCTCTAACTGAATGCTAAACTGCATTAGGGAACCTTTATGAGATTAAAAAACTTATATCCTCCTATGTCATGTCAAACTTTAAGGATATATCCGTACAAAACTGTATGTGTCTAATGACATAGGCTCAAGGTCAATCTTCATATATGCCCAATGACCTTTAAAATGCTTAAGATCAACACAAATCTTAAAAATTCTATACGTATTATGATAACGTCTGATAACAAGTATTACTGAGGATAATCGATGATCATCTTTATCGATAAACCATCATACTGTCATAATACATCAAAATGTACAAATGTGCATGGAACAAACATAACGATTCCCTAACTAACAATGTTTAAGGACTTCAAAACACCCAACTGTATACTTGTGTTCCAAACATAAGTGGGTAATGTCCTTTAGTTAAAGAATCGACTTAGCATTCGTCAGTCCTTAAATGCTCCAAACCTTAACGTCACTTTTTCGTGTCAACTACTTCATGATCAAGAATTTGATCTTAAAATGCTAAGACCCTATGATATTCAATGTTGTTATTAAACAACACGGAAACTTGATTATCACATTGCAACTGAATGTTTTTAGCCACTGAATTAACCATAAACACCTTAAACCGTAACCTTAAGCGAACTTTCGATCATCCGGACACATAGCTAAATTTGAATCTGAATTCCCTACGAGGTTTTATTTGTTGACTTTTCTATATGTCAACATATAATCCTTGGTTCCCTTAATTATCTTAACGCTCACTTGACTGAATTTCAATGGTCTACTTCTGGGTAAACCAGATACTGACCAAACAGTCAAACTATAACTGCAATGTCCTGCCTAGTACATAGCCGAGCACACATTCGGCTATCAACTGTACTAGAACACAGATCATTCCTCATAACCTCTGTCTTTACTTTATTCTTTGGTCACTGTGCCAAAGATTATCTCTCACTATGAGAGATAAGTGTTACGACAGGTTTACTGTTAAACCTTTGTAACATACACTTAATGTATGCATTTTGTGAGAGGCATGATGAATGTTAAGATCTGTCCTGGTGAATCTAAATACCTAAGACAAAAGATGCTATGTCAAGGGCCTTTTATGTCAAAGTTATTAACCAAACTTTGCTTAACCTTATACAACATGGTCAAGTAATTTGACATGAGCAATATATCATGCTTATGCAGTAATAGGAAGATAATTTTGCTCCCCTTGATATAGTACAAGCACCTTTTAACTTTATTTTCCATGAAGCTGAAAGACATCATAACCTCATCAACTGTAAGGTTTCACTTTCGGGAGGTTTGAGGTAACTCATATGTTGATTTGCATAACGTGCAAGCCATGTAAGTTCCACCTGGATCCTGAAATCCTTCAGGTTGTACCATATAGACCACTGTATAAAGGTCTTAATTCAGGAAAGCAAATTTGACAACCATCTGATGCAACTCTTTATCATCATAAGGTGCAATTGCCATAATCACTCAAAATATATCCTACGAGGGTATGAGAGAAAAGTAACAGTTCTCTCTAAGTGAACCATCAGGAAATTGAGCTAGTCCATAAACCGATGAACTTCATCTTGAAGTCCTTTAAGTCTTAAACTTTATACTGATAGTTTTGCAGTTATGCTACAAAATCAACTAGCTCCCTGACCTTACTATACTTCATGGTTTGCATCTCATCAGTCATTGCAACCCATCACAATTCTGCTGCGGGTACAAAAACAACTTCTGTAAAAGTAACTAAATTATTAATATGTCTAATAGCATAATCTTGCTCACCTAATAGACTATGACATCAGATGGGATAACAGGTCATCTCACTCCGATGGATCTTCATAACTGCGTTAGATCTTATACCCCCAGGAACCACTGTGTGTACAGGTATGGGTTCTTGTTCCTGTACAGGCATGGTACAGAGATCTAAATCTACTAGATCTAACTGTATGAGTAGCAGATATATGATAACTGTAGTATCCATTCTGTCATCATCCTAAGGGTTAAAAGGCCCACCATCATTATAGACATCGTATTCCAGAAACTTAGCTATTAGTGATTCCACTATTCTGTTCCCTCCTTCTCTACAGTAGAATTTGTAGCCTTTAGAGTGGTCAGGATATCTCACTAAATAGCAATGAGCACAATAAGCATGCAATTTTTCTTTATAAGGATTATACCACCTCGGTAGGGCAGCCCCACACAAGGATGTGTGTAAGACTAAGTTTTCACACTTCGAGATAATTGGGTAGATCAGTTCTGCTCTGCATTGACTTTTTTAAGTCCATTAGAGTGCACTTGTGCCTTGGGCAATACACCATTTTGCTCAAGACTAATCGGTATAGTGAACCAAGTCACTATGCCAACCAATTCCATATATCTGGTAACCGAACCTTTTCAAGTCCTAAAATTTCATATTTGCCATGATATTCTCCTCCATGGTCAGATCTGACACTCCGAATAGATTTTTTCAATTGGTTCTCAACCTTCATTCTTTAAGCGAGAACACATAATTGTATAGGAATAATCATGATAAATGTCAGAATACTTTTTAATTGCATAATGCAATTGTATAAGGTCTTCTAATATCCTCATGTATCAAACGTAACAAGTCAGAAGTATGAGTTGACCTCAGTATCCTTATTAGTCAACTCACCCCTGTAATAGTCAACACATGGTTCCAGACTATCATAATCTAAAATTGAGAGAATGCCTTAATCAATCTCTCAATCCCAGCTCTGAAAATGTGGCTTAAACTTTTATACCACACCATGTATGACTTTTCATTCATCAGGGTCCTTCATTTCATGACTTGTTCAGTAAGATACGAAGAAGTATATATTTAATTCGGGGTAAGACACATTCTATACAAACCATATAATAAGAAAGTCGTACCCTTATGTTTTGCATTAAACACAACTGTACAATAGAAGTATTAAATACAAAACGTCAACCTTCTTTTTCTAAAATTGATCCAAAGATCATATATAAAATGTGTCGTGTAATAACCTAAATGAACCTTGCTACAAGATTCAATACATACATTTCCTATTGACATTACTTCCATTTCTTCATTGCTATCAACCATCAGTTCCTCCTTTCTCTTTATTTGGCTTTATCCTAGATATGAACCCCTTGCACTGTGGAAGCACCTTGATTAGATACTCCACTATATAGTCACCAAGTACTTAATGCGACCATCGCAAATTAGATTCATAAATTAACAAGCCAAGAATTTATCTGATAGTCACAGTTTTCTTTCTATGCCTTATACTGCTGGCTTCCTTATGTCCCTAGGACCTTCACCAACACTGAATCGACCAGCATCAATATGTGGAGAAGATTCATTCTTTCTACATTTAATCTCAATGTGCTTCATCTTTGCCTTCCATTTAGTTGCTTCAAGGACTGTAGGAGTAACAAACTTAAGGTTCTCCCCCTCAGCAACATAATGGAAAATCAAAGCATTTGAGTCACATTTCTCATACTGTTAATAATATGTTTTCACCAGATTACTTAACTTTGAAGGGAGTGCATTCAGAGTCTGGTGAATTATGAAGACATCAAGACAAGACATGTCTTACATCTTCGGTCTCCTGTGAAGATGAATCATTTTTGATATGTGCTCCTTACTCCCCCTTTCCCATATACTTTATGGAGAATAATTTTTTATTCAAGGCCCTTGTCTCAATACTAGATGAGACCGCGTACCTCTAGGAGACATTTCCAAGAAATCACTGTGCTATGTATGTGTCCGGAAGTTCACTATGTAGATGGTTAGGTACGGATCTCTTAATGATCATCAGACATAATCTGTCAGACCGATCCTTGGCTTAATAGGCTGCTTTATGAGCTTTCGATCTCATGGATGTAGGTGGAGATGACCCATTTGTCTGTATGGTCATATCAACCTCAGCTATTTCCATAGCATTCAATACATCCTCTGTCTACTTCTTTGTATTGAAACCGGTCAGGGTTTCAATGGTGACACTGATTTTATTGACCAAAAAGGTGACTCTTTAGCAGCTTTAATTAAATCAGCACAAATGTAGGACAACAGCGATACTGAAAGCCATTAAACAGTATCTTTCCTGAAAATCCAGTCACACATATTATGAAACACCTGTGGACTGAATGCATAATATATGCAACTAAACTTCCACACATAAAAGCGATTAGAGTACAAACCATCAGCTCTCATGATACTACCACCTATGGGTGAACAGATCATTTAAGCAACGACTTTCCTCTATCAAATGCCTTTATGCATATCTCAAAATCTCATGTAAGGCCAACACCTGTGGGCAAAATAACCAAACATGAGACCAGAGATATCCCCTAACGTGTAAGCAGAACAATTCAGAATACTGACTCAAAAGGCCACTGTGGTGACTACATTCTTATCAGCACCCAAAAAGTCCACAAATACAAGGGATACATCTCTATATTATCCTCACATTCTTTATGGGCATATGATATGTGACAATGTAACTGTAATAAATGCAAAACCCGAATGCACAGTCTTATTGTGACACACCTGTGCTGAAGACATTCTATGAAAACTTCATTTGAGACTTTCATAAAAGAAAAATCTCAGTAGAGTGACTATCGTGCCTTACTTGATATCGAATTGACCGCCCGAGACACAAGGATCCCATGTATCTCCTTTTTGGCAAGTTCATTGCATAAAAATTCACTCAAAAATAGCTTCAAAATGTTTAAATTCCTTTTTCGATTAACCATCATACGATCTCGAACCCTGAATATGAGTCCCGAGACACGACAATTTGAAGTATCTCTCTCATGTGATATCCGAAGCATGAAAATTCACTTGAAATCGGATTCGGAGTACCTTAATTCCTTTTTCTGGAGTTAAACTTTAATTTATTACTAATGTAATAAATCCAGAAAAATGAAAAAATTACTTTATAAATTTTCTGGGCCCAAAAACTGACCCAAAACACCCCGGGCACCCTTACTAGAAATCTGAAAATTTTTAAACTATAGCAGACATCCGTACGCTGACGTCAGCGTACTAACGTCACCCTGTGTCAGTCACATGTCGGTGCCGCTGGCGCGTTCTGATCACACACCTGCACCGACGCCAAGGACGAGTATGGCACGTACGTCAGCGTACTAACGTCACCCTGTGTCAGTCATATGTCGGTGCCGCTGGCGCGTGCTGATCACACACCTGCACCGACGCCAAGGACGAGTATGGCACGTACCGCGCACTCACGTGTCACGCTCAGGCGAGCCTATCGACGCTGGCGCGTGCATTATAGGGTCGCGCGCCCAACGGTGACGTCTCTCTCGCCAAAAAAGAGGCAATTTTTAATGAGCTTCGGGCCATTTTTCGAACTTCTCAGGCACATTTTCAATCCGTTTCTCAAGGCTAAACATATGTACACTACTTTCATGCAATAAAAAGCAAGAAAAAATCAAGAAACGGAAGCTAACTCTCCAAAAATCTTATGGAGAGAAAAATTGAAAAATCTCCGTTTTTAACCGCCCGATCACGCCACTACTCTGATACAACGTGTAATACATGACGGGTCCTTAGTCACGTATACCGGATCGAACGTAAAAGGGCAAAAAATGAGAAATGCAGAAATACCTGATTTTCAGTTCTAAAACTTTAATCGAACTTTTCGAAGCTGAAACGATCCAGAATCCAGTTCTGTCTTCACGGGAATCCTTTACTGAGACGCGGGCTAGGTCTTTCTACAGTTTTCTCAAAACACGAGCTCTCCTAACAGATCAGAGATTCCTTATGCTTGTGATTAATATGAGCAACTGTAGGAGACTATAATCTATATATATAGCTTCCATATCAGGCTTCCCCATCACAAGGCCGATATGGATCAGGTCCATACCAAAAGGGATCCATTTTCTACCCGAACTTCGACTCATTGATTTAGATCATTTATCAAGTCACGTTATTATCTTTATCTGGATCAAATTACGTAATTTAACCGATAATTTATTTAAAAACTAAATTACAATTAATAATTGCCTGTTGAATGGGAAATTGACATATTTGCCCTTAGGGGCAAAAATGTCTAACAACCATTTCAATGGCATCAGGATCAACAGCAACCATTACCACCAACAACTACGATTTACAAGTGTACAAAGTCATATACAGTAAAACTTTTATAAATTAATATTGTTGGGATCAATATATTTTATTATTTTATAGAGATATTAATTAACCGATAAATTAATATTTATTAATTTAAAGAGATTTTTGTAATTGATTGAAGTTAAATTTTGGTTATATCAAAAAGCATTGTATCTTAGAAAAATTCATGTTTCATATTAATTGAATGAATCTAAAATTGTTTGTGATGCTGGAATAATAAGAGCTTTCAAGATGCACTATCATAGAAAATTTTACCATATGATTTTAGAAGGCTATGAGTTGGGACAATCTGATCCAGGTAAGATTAATGTTTTGGATGCTATCAATCTTGCAGTCTCGGCTTAAACAGTTAATGTTCAGTAAGAGACAATAGCAAATTGTTTTCGACACTGCAAAATTCGTTCAGGAAATGAAGCCTCAAGGAATTCAGATGAACCCATTCGTGAAAACGACATTCATAAACTTGAGCTTATGATTAATGATCTCAGCTATCGCAATAAAATGGATGTCAATAGCCTATTGGATTACTCGGGTGAAAATGATACATGTTCAGAGGTCCAGAGCTTAGAAGAAATTGTGGCTACTATCCTTGAAAATAATGTTGATGATGAAGTTGAAGACGATACAGTACCTTTGGAACCAGTTACGCTTAAGGAAGCACTTATCGCGTCTAGAACTCTTCAAAAATTTTTGGTGCAGTTCGAGAATACAACACTAAAAAGTTTGGATGCAATGAGAAAAGTTACAGGTGAGCTCCAACTAAACTTAAATTTTAAGAAAAACAAACAACACTAGAATCATATTTCACTAAACTGTCTTAGTTGTGTTTGTGTAAGTTTATATAATTATTAATTTATGATATTAATGGGACCCTATATTTACATAGGGGTATTTTGAAAATATATTATCCTATTATCTTATCGAAATTTGTTAAATTTTCAATTGGTCCAAGTCGGGACCAGAGAAAAATATTATCTTAGAGAGTTTATTAATTTACCGAGTATCAATTTAAAGAGGTTCTACTGTACACTGTGTATATGCATGTGAGTACACGCACCTATGTGTGTCTATGTGTGTGTGTGTCTGTGAGAGAGAGAAAGAGATACCTAATCTTGATTTCTTGAACATGTTTGTCTAAAATGGAGTAAAGCATTATATAGTTATTGAGGTAAAACACCTTGTAAATGCTGATCATAAACACATATGAAGTTAGAATAAAAAATTGGTAAATGCATTTGGAAACCAAAGAGCAAATGGATTGTAAAGGCACCTATCTTATGCAGAGTAAGCAAGAACCTCTCCAGTAACATCATCAAACTCCATAAACCCAAGCCAATTCAAGGATTCAGATTCAAATAGGGCAAAACCTGCATCTGGTTTGCCTCTTCGTATGTATCTAACCATTTAAAAATAAGTTAAGCATTCATAACAAAGAGATAAAAATAAAAGAGGACATATACACGTTTCCTTCTCCTTCCTCTTGATTTTACGAATGATGCTAAGCAAACCCATTGTATTTAAGATTTCTTTGTTCTTCCAAGATGGGTTGTTCCTATAATTTACAATAAGAACACACACATTCAGGGACAAGAAAACTAAAACTAAACATGATGATGGATTGCCTAATACCTCCAACACCAATTTGCAGGATATTCAAAGAGTAATCTAGTTTCAGTGAGTATAGTGGATGGTTGACAAACCTGAGAACAAATTTGAATTGCCTTGTTGAAGCCACTGTGATAAGCATGGACAATCTCATCTACAACCTCCTCAACAACATCACTTTGATCCTTTAAAACTTAAAGTTCACCATCACAATCTTTTGATGTCAAAATGTGAACAACATGAGGGAAAGAGTCAAAACGTGCAGCAACCCAGCTCTCATATATTTTGGCCAGTTCTTGTCTTAAATACTGCATATACCAAAAAGGAAGATGACACAAGAACACAAGACTAGTGGGGAAAATTATCCAACTTCAACCCCCTATAATATATTTTCAGTTAGAACAATAAGATTTGCCTAGAATATGAAAGGCATCCCCATATGGAGGTAAAACAGTATAGTTAAACATGCTATTAATGACAATAGCAACTACGTGGAGTTTCTGTCATAAAAACCAATTACCAAATAAATGTTTTACAGTTGAAAACATTTTCAAAAAAAGGTCTTCTTCCATACTTGAAAAAGAAAAAAAAACTTTTGCCTCACAATTATCGCCTATATAATCAATACAATATGTGCAATCAAACATATGACATTGATAGTTCAGAACTTTTTTTCCTGGCAGATATAATCAAAAAGAGTACATATAACTAGAAATTGAAAACCGGACCACCATAAAAGAGATGTTATGTAGTAAAATAATCATGTAAATCTAGATACGGGTCTATTTGTGCTTCATAGTTGATTAATATTATGGTTATAAGACCCTCATATCCTTTCTTGACAAGATAATTAACAGTCTAGTACTCTAAGGATGTGCACAACACCAACTGGATTAATATGTCATTGATGTTACTTGCAGCAAGTTCTGAGAGTTTCACATTAGTTTTATGGCCAAACAACTTCTCATTGGGTTCTTGGTTTTCAGCAGTATCAAAATCGAAGTTAAAAAATCCCAGAAGATACTAGCCAACAAAAAATCCCAGAAGATACTAGCCAATATAAATAACAGTATATCCTCAAAACTTACTTTTCAGCCAAAAACTATTAAGCACGATTAAAAAGAAAAAGATCATTACTTACTTCTTTATGAGGAGGAACTGGCAACCCATCAAAAAACCTCTTGTTGTGCGCTTAACGTCAATAACTATCTACTAACCATCATAAGACTCCCTCATTTGGCCTAAGGATCTATAGGGATATCTGTCCATATCCCTATCTTCAGTAAAATTAAGTCCTTTTCCTAGTTTCTCAAATTCCTTCCTTCACATATAAAGGAATCATATTAGTAAAATAGGCAACAAGATCAAATGCCATAAAATCAAGTAATAACTAACTTGTATTCTGGTAGTACCTGTAGATCATAAGGATATTGTTCAAAGAGCAATAATTGTCAAAGAGCAATACTTGTCACGAAATAAAGGGTAACACTAAAATAGAACAACGGTTAAGCATGCACAATATCATTTATCTACATTAAAAATATTATAAACAAAAATTTAGTTTCATTTAATTCCATCAATTACATGGCTTCGTGATACATTCATCCACAAAATATACAAAAATATTTGACAAAATGAACACATTGACTAGAGGGAAAAAGACCTGATACCAAGTCATCAACGCATACTATATAGTCTTCTATTCCTAAGAAGACATCATAAACTCCAACATGTCCTTTCTCATATTTACTGGTGCACCAAGTAATGCCCTGACTTCATCTAGCCTACAAATAAGGAAAAGATAACTTTCATACAATTTGGATCCTTCCAGTCCCAACTCTACCAAATGATTAAATAGTTCTTCTTCTGAAATGGGAAGCGATTTAACTAACAGTGCAGTAGATTTCATAATAGCTTCTGCAACTGTCTGAAGGCCATCTTTGATTACATCTTCACCATCACCTGCCCTGTTTTTCCTTTTCCGTGATGTTCCTGGGTTTGCATTTTGTGAATGAGTTGGCATTCCCATTGGAGATTCAGTGCAATCACCATCAATTGTTACATTGTCTTCCACACTGAAGTCATTGTAATGCAACATGTCACCATTTTCATCCATGGTGTTGGAAAACCCACTATCGACAGAAATGGTGCGCCTTCTTATCTCCTGTGCTATTTCAGCATGCTCGCCTATTGCTCTATCACGTCCGTAAATCTCTACCATCTTCTCGTAGTCATAAAAAGGCTTCTGCCTCTACTCAGCAGCTTCTGGTTTAGCCTATTACAAAAATAAGTTACTAAATCAACCAAATAACAGCATATATCATATTTTCTTCTAACAAATTATTAAACAAGTTCACCTGGATCAAGGTCTCCCACATTTCTGGCTCAGCAGTCCACATATTTGTTAACGGATTCCATGCAAATCCACTACCTCCATTTGAAAATAAATCAAAACACTTACTCCACTTGTTCTTAATAATCTTGTTCCGATTT
>JAOQML010017586.1:0-11892 GCA_027568935.1 Erythroxylum urbanii | reverse complement strand
GATGAAGAATGTGGATTGTTGAAGTTTGGTGCAGGTGCTGTCAAATTGCAAGTTTCTGGACAGAAACTTTGAGTAAATTTTTGACCCTTATAGAGTTTGAAATTGTTCTTAGGGTCTTTATGAAAGTTTTGGTTTTTCTTTTTATCTTTCTGATGATATGAATTATGAGATTTTCAGCCCACAGAGTGGAAAGTTATGGTGTTTAGAAATTCTGATGCTGTTTAAGATGTTTTTAATAGGCAGTCTCTTTGCAGTGGTTTTAACACTCTTAGAGACCAAATAGGTTTTTGCATCCTTCATGGAAGTTGTAGAGTTTCCTTTTAACTTTTTACTGACACAAAATTTACAAATTTCTGAGTTCTGAGTAAGAAGTTATGGATGTTTGAAGATGGACTGTAGTTTGGAGGGGCTGGCCTCGCAGCTCCTCGCGAGCGCGAGTGCTCGCGGTCGCGAGCGCATGCATCCAGCGCGCCTTGCGATCGCGAGGCGGTCGCGAGAGCGTGCATGGGTTGGCCACGCAGCTCCTCGCGAATCCAGCACACGCCTTACAATCGCGAGGGGTCGTGAGCGAGCGCATCTAGCGCGCGCCTCGCGCTCGCGAGGGGGTCGGAAACTCGAGCGTTTAGCCGCGACTCTCGCGGCCGCGAGATGGTTGCAGTGCGACGCAGCATATATATAAAATTTCTGATTTTTCCTTTCGGATTTTTGACCTCTCTCCGCTCTTTTGGCCATAACTTTTTCTTCCGACTTCCGATTGACCTGATTTTCGAAGCTTTGGTTTTCTAAGAAATTTTTCTACCTTTACATTCAATTTATAAATTTTGATATTATTTTCCAAATTTATGGATTAAATCAAAGTGATTATGGCCTACCATTATTTATGATCGAGTAAGTGAAATGAGTTTGTTTTTGAGGTTTGACCTGGTGGGGAATTCCTCCCTTGTGGGATGCGAGTCCAGATGTCACGTAGGACATCGGGCTCGTGACTCGCCAGGGTGGGGTTCCAACAAAGTTCCCCCACACTTAGCTTTTGACCGTCATTGGGCAAATCATCAAAATCAAAATCACAAATAAAAACTTTTATTCATTTTCCATATTTCCTAAGAATAGATAACCATAAGTAAAGATGAATGACTTTCAAAACCTATAGAAATAACTCGACATTCAAAGCTTCTACTCATGATCAATCAACTTTCATTACCCTTAGAATCTAAGTAATCTAGAGGTAGAATTGGACCCATTCATAATCACAACAGTCAATAAATTTGCATATCATTTCATTTATCCACCACTAAAAATCACATATATAATCATGAATCAAAGAACTTTTCTAGGGTTGTAATGTGGATAAGTGTAAGGTGAGATATATTTTAGGTGATGTAGCATAAAAGCCATCAAGCTAGTGAAGCAAAAATAATACTGAACGAGATATCAATCGCACAAGTTAACATTCATGCAAAACTGGATACCGTCAGCCATGAAGAATGCAACAACTATGTTTCACTACTTAATTCAGATCTCACACCATAAGCCACATGAACATTACAGAAAAAGTGCTCCATCCAAAACAACAGCCCCTTGTATGCAATATATTCAAGCACCCAATCAATACAACTTAAGGAGGATAAACTACTAATTAATAACTTTCCGTAACAATTGTATTTCCTCCTTGATACTTTTATTCAAACTTACTTTTTCTCTTTTTTATTCTTTACTATATTTTTTCCAAATATAACAGTGATAGAGGCTACATCAACATGGGATTCATAACATGGCATATTAACAAACATAACCAACCTATATGTATGTATATGCCCACACTCAGGCTTTTATACAATGCTCCACTAGTGTTAAGGCTTGGTTAGGGCATTGGTTAGGTGCATGCAAAGTGGTTTATACAAAAGAAAAAGCTAATAAAGCTTAAAAGGTTAGCAAAGGAAAAATCATATAATCGGGTAGGTTATTTGGCTAATATAGCTAGTAATCAACAAAGAATGCCTATTCATTTTCATAAAAACGCATGTGATAAAAATATGACTTCAAATAGAAAATGAAAGCAAAGTAAGAATGTATATGTCATGAAGGTCACACATAACAAATGACAGTGAGACTGATATGAATGTGTCAGTCTAATATGACTCAAAACATCACTGGCTTATTTTTACCACTAGTCATCACTCTTCTAAGAATAATGCACATTAAGTAATCTCAAAGGCAAAAGTACATTTTAAAGTTGCTATGGACTTTTCTAGTCAATTCACACTCTAATTATGACTCAATATTCTTAAAAGCAATAGAAAATGAGAAAATTTTTATTTTGTTTTTTTTATTTTGAAAACTGCTTAAGAAGTCACATAAGCCACAATTAAGGTCAAATCATATATAAAAGCTAATAACAAATTAAGATCCCCACCCCCACACTTAAAACTTACTTTGTCCCTAAGGTAACATCAAATGCAAGAAATGGAGCATTGAGGGAAAATAGCAATTGCGAAAATGTAAAGAGACAGAAATCAACTTCCCTTGGGATGCCTCCCAAGCAGCGCCTTCGTTTACTATTGTTGGCTCGACTCCAAGTTTCTCAGTCTTCGTAATAAGGGTTTTCTAATCCTATCATTTTCACTTCCTCCACTTGGAATCCTTCATATAAAGGTTTCAGTTGATGACCATTAACTTTGAATTTCTTGTTTATCTGTAAGCTTTCGATTTCAATTGCACCATATGAAAACACATTAGTAACAACAAAAGGTCCAATCGAACGAGAATGTAATTTACCAGGTAAAATCTTAAGTTGTGAATGGTAAAGCAAAAATTTTTGTTTAACTACCAAAATTGTTCCTAACAATCATCTTATGACAAAATTGTTTCGTCATTTCCTTGTAAATTTTTGCATTCTCATAAGATTCAAGCTTATGCTTTTCTAATTCTTATAGTTGCAGCTTCCTCTATTCACCCACCACATCAATCTTCATATTGCATTGCTTAATGGCCCAAAAGGCTTTGTGCTCAATTTCCACTAGAAGATGACACAGTTTTTCATAGGTCAGTCGGTATGGAGACATGTCAATAGGTGTTTGCTATGTAGTCCTATATGCCCAAAGAGCATCATCAAGTCGCTGACTCCAATCGTTACGATTTGGGCTAACCATTTTCTTAAGAATGGACTTGATTTCTCTATTTGACACCTCTTCTTGCCCGTTTGTCTATGGATGATAGACCGTAGACATCTTATGATTAACATGGTACTTCTTTAAAAGGATTTTTCACCAATCAGTTGGAAAAATGAGTACCCCTATCACTAATCAATGCTCTCGGTGTTCCAAATCTAGCAAAAATGTTAGACTTGACAAATTCTGGAATAACCTTTGAATCGTTAATCCTTGTAGCTTTAGCTTCCACCCATTAAGAAATATAATCCACAGCCAACAAAATGTAAACAAAACCAAAAGAAGAAGGAAATGGTCCCATAAAATCAATGCCCCATAAAGGCATTTGATCTCTATTGGAGATAAAGGCATTTGATCTCTATGGGATAAATTACCCTATTTCTGACATTGTTCACATGCTTTACAGAACATATAGGAGTCTCAAAAAATATTTGAATTATAAAAGCCACATTTAAGAATTTTTCTAGTAGTTCTATTAGGCCCAAAATGACCACCACAAGCATAAGAATGTAAATTTTTCAAATTTGATTCATATTCGTATTCAGGCACACATCTCCTAATCACTTAGTCTAATCAACACTTTCACAATTGAGGATCATCCCAAATATAATATTTCGACTCACTCTTTATCCTGTTTTGTTTAGCCTTACTTAAATCATTAGGTATCTTATGGTTCACTAGATAGTCACAATATTAGCATACCTAAGAACCTTACCTTGAAGTGTTAGTAATTGATCATCCAGAAACAATTCTTGCAATGGTACTGACTCCTCCTCCTTCATAACTCTATTCAAGTGATCTGTGACTAAATTCTTTACACCTTTCTTTTCTTTGATCTCCAAATCGATCTCTTAGAGTAGAAGAATCGATCTAATAAGTCTTTACTTCGCTTCTTTCTTCAATAAAAGGTACCTTAATATTGTATGATCAGAATATACAATCACTTTAGAGCTAAACACGTAAGGTTTAAATTTATCAAAAGTAAACATAATAGCTAAAAGCTCCCTTTGAGTGGTGGAATAGCTACATTGTGCTGGATTGAGTGTTCGAGAAGTGTAGTAAATATCATGAGTCATCTTGTCACATTTTTTACCAAGGACGGCACCTACAATAAAATTTCTAACAGCACACATAATCTCAAATGGTTGACTCCAATTAGGTGGTTGAATGATTAGTGTTAAAGTCAAAAGTTCTTTCAACTTGTCAAATGCTTCCTTATATCTCTTATTAAACTCAAAGGGTATTTCTTTTGTAATAAATGACAAATTTTCATTGAGATCTTACTGAAGTCCTTAATAAACCTATGATAAAAACCTGCATGGCCAAGAAAAGAACGAACCTCCAGCACATTTATGGGGTAGGGTAAGTTTCACACAATTTCTATCATAGCTTTATCAACCTCAGTTTCATTAGAAAAGATTACATGTCACAAAGCTATTCCTTGTTCAATCCTAAAATGACAATATTTAGAATTGAGAAAAAGATTAGTTTCGATGCAACATTCAAGTACATAATGCAGATTATCCAAGCATGCATTAAATGAATCCCTATAAAATGTAAAATCATCCATAATGACCTCAATAATGCATTCAACATACTCAGAGAAAATACTTACCATGCATATTTGAAAGGTGGTTGGGGCATTGCAGAGTCCAAACGACATCCTTCTGTAGGAAAATGTACCCAATGGGTATGTCAATGTTGTTTTTTCCTGATCATCTAGAGCTATCATAATTTGATTATATCCTAAATACCCATCCAGAAAATAGTAGTGAGATTATCCTGCAAGTCGCAGCATTTAATCGATGAATGGGAGTGGAAAGTGATCTTTGCATGTAGCAGCATTCAACTTCATATAATCAATTTATACTCGCCATTCATTTTGAATTCTTATATGCACAAACTCATTATTCTCATTCTTCACCACAATAATCCCAATTTTCGTTAGTACTACTTAGACTGGACTCACCTATTTACTATCTGAAATTTGATAAAATATAGCAACATCAAGTAACTTTAAGATCTTCGTCTTTACCACTTCCATCATTAGAGGATTCAACATTCTTTACGATTCTCTTGATGGTTTGGATCCTTCTTCTAATAGAATTCGATGCATACATGTCAAAAGGCTAATACCTTTGATGTCAACTATAGTCCACCTTATAGCTGTAATGTGGTCTTTAAGCACTCGAATGAGCGTTTCTTCTTAAAGCTTGGTTAAGCCTTTACATTGTTTAAAGAGGTTGGGTGACAAATTGGCCATAGGAATACTCTAGGGTATAAACCAGGGCAACAAATGTCGAGAATACGACAATGTCGCCCGTTTTCATTTTATAGAAGTACTCGGTAGAATTAAGGTTGTAGGTGATGGCATGTTTTGTCTTTTTATCTAAAGACAAGTGCTGAAATCATTCCTATTAGGTCAGGTCGTGCGTGGCCCTTTTCTTCTTGAAGTTTGGTTAAGTTCCTAGCTATGATTACCATAAGTGTTTTTCCTTCTCCCAAAAACACATATTTTAAGTGCTCTACTAATTGCTTCAATTCAATTATTGGTGCTTGCACAACTGAAGGTAAAGATTTCGTATTAGACATTGGCAATTTAGTTTTTTGAAATACATATCTTTTTGGTATTGTTTGCAGTGATTGCAGTGCTATCATAATTTCTTCCATTTCATCTTTAATGAGCAAGTTAGAAATTTTCAAAATGTTTTCCGTTAAACTCATGCAAAGAATGACTTCTAAATCATCTTTACCATCCATATCAAAAATTTCTTAAGACAAATAATCAATGACATCAATTGATAAAATAAAATGAACATCACTAGGGTACCTCATAGATTTAAAAATATTAAAGTGAACAATTTCACTGTCAAACGCCATAGTTAGTGTTCCTACATCCACATTGATTTTCTTCTTTAATGTCGTCAAAAATGGTTGACCAAAAAGGATAGGTGCAGAATTAGACGACGGTTCTCCCTTCATGTTCAACATATAAAAGTCATTGGGAAAACCAATTCGTTAACCTAAACTAAAACATCCTCTATAACCCCTTCGAGATAAGCATTAGATTTATCAACCGATTGAATTGTAACACGTGTTTTTTTCAATGATAACAAATTTAATAAAGTATAAATGGAATAGGGCATAATATAAATTGAAGCTTCTAAATCTAACATTGCCTTTTCAAATCAGGTATTACCAATTTTGCATGGAATTATAAACGTACCTGGATCCTTACACTTTAGGGGAAGCTTTCTCTGAATGACTATGGACACATTCTCCCCCACATTTACTTTCTCATCTCCCCTCAATTTCCTCTTAAACGTGCCATTCTATCTTGCCTCTTCTTCTTTCAATCCTCTTTTTCTTGATGCTCTATGAATCAATAGATTATGGAAATTGAGAAGATTGCTTCAATGGACATGCTTTTAGGACATTTTAACTCCTTCACTTCCAAAATATACCTAAGATCAAATACGAGCTAAAATAAATATCCTAAGCATTTCTAAGGCATTAATCACTAAGTGTATTATTTCAAATGAATCAACATTTAATCACATATCAGGCGTTGGTTGTAACCATGAAAAGAATGCATAGGAGTTGGCTATAATGAGAATGTATCGGCACTGGTGTGAGAAGCACCATGAGAAGCAGCTAGTTGGATGAGAGTCATGCATGCTTGGGAGCTATCAACATGAGAGCATGGAAAGTGGCATCACCATGAGAAGCATAGATGGTTGCTATGAAAATGCATGGGAGCTGGCCTGTTGTGAGTATGCATCGGTGGCTGGTGACAAAGAAGGATGGCATGGCATCACCTCGCTTCATCTTCGGTTTATAGAAATCAATATCTTGCATGGGCGTGAGGAATAACTCATGCCCATGCATCTTGTTGCATAACTGTGACACACACTCATAGTTGTGCAACTTTTCCAACATGGCCATGAGACATTCTACTGGTTCATTCTTCATTTCTTTTCATTTTCTTGTCTTCTTCTTACTCTAATCTCCTTCTTCTTTGTATTTCCAACATATGTCTCATCTTTCTCGGTATTTAATTGTCTTCTCTTGCTTTTAATCTTCTTCTTCTTACTCCATGAGGACAAAGGATTATGAATGTTTAAAAAGCAACTCAAATGTAGTCCTTTCGACTCACTTTAACTCTTTCATTTCCGAAATGTACCTAAAATCAAATATGAGTTAAAGTGTGTATCCAAAGCATTTCTAAGGCATTAATCACAAAGTGTAGTAGATCAAATGGATCAACGTTTAAGCATATATCATGGAATTAATATTTATTTTTTAATTATATTGTAACTAATATAATTATATATGGTAATTAGTATAATGATATATGAATGTATAAATAGTAATTGTAATTAATATAATGATACGTGATTGTATTAATATAATAAGATAGATAATCAACATTACGTTTACTTTTTTGGCTATGGTTTTTAAAAATTGTTGTGAAAGTTTGACCTTTTCACGAAAAATTTTATATTCATCCCCAAAGGTGAAGCCAAATTCATATCGTTTATGAAATTGAAAACCTAAACAAACTAAGACATAAATTGTCGTTTTCATTATTTCTTCCTCTTCATATCTATGATTAAAGCTCTTCCAATTTAGTGTTTGAGTTCCCAGCTTTGTCTTCGTCTTTGGTGTCTGTCTTCATCTTCATCACCAATGTGAGTCTTTATCTTCGACACCACACAAAGGTTTTGTTTTCTAGGTAATTCATTTCCACAATACCTATACATAGTGTGTTACTTATCTCTACAAGTGGGGGAGATATTTATGAGATATTCATTAATTTTTCAAAGTTGTGAAATGAAGGGAGAGCCTATACCCCAAAGTTAACGTTCGTATATTGTTTTTTTCAAATTTCTTGTTGTTTTTCTTTTCAAATTTAAAAGCAATGAAATTGTTGTTCTTCTTCCTTTTCAAATTTTTTTAGAATCATGATCAACAATTTATGAATGATAAGTTTTAATATTTTTAACCTCGATAATACCATAAGCACATGGATCGTTCGCGTAGTACCTAAGGTATCGATCCCACGAGGAGGGTTAATCTAATCCTAAAATCTAAGGTCTGAGACTATTAAACAAATATTTAACAGACAAAGAATTTAAACACAAGAACTAAATAAATCAAATAAACCAAATCAACTAGTAAAACAATAATTGATAATTAACACTTAAGGAAAACAATCATGACAACGATTAACAACTTCAATTTAAAAATGAATAACAATTAATGGAAATTGGATGATTTGTTGAACAATGATAGCACACCCTAGAATTCAACCCAGTGAGTTAATCGAAAGAGAGAAAGGGAAAATTATCTATCTTTAATGCTAACCTAACCAATTACGATTTATCGAATTAATGGTTCTAGAAGATCCTAGGGTCAATTACTCTATCTCAGAGTTATAATTGACCCCTAAAACATAAACCCTAATCAGATTATAGATAGTTGTAATCTCTCAATTAACAACCAATCCAAAACCTAATCAGTTTTTAAGTTCTCTAATAAACAATTGGAAACCTATATGTGATCTCTCTATACAATATTTACCCATTTGATTTAATTCTGAATCTATTAAATTACATAACTCTAGTTAGCCCAATTTAATCTTTTTTCTTAATTCACCCTTTCAATTTGTTATCAAGATATGAAGTGCAGAATTAAACCAAAATTAATTCAATAAACATATAAAACAATCGTATTTCATAAAATCAAAGAAAATATTCCAAAGTTAAGTATAGAACGTCAATCACAATTCAATTATATCATCAAAATATATATCCCAATTCTATAATCAAATAAACTGAAATACGTAGGAATAGAACTCAACTGGACGATGGGCGGCTGTAACTTCATAAAGCTTCTTATTTCGGGAAGCACGTCGAGTCTACGTCATCTTCCTCTTCTCTCTTCCTTTGTCTCTTTCTCGATCTCTCAAACTTCTCTCTTTTAGGGTTTCATTGTGGTGGTTGATCGAAATCTCCTCCCTTTTGTTCTTTATGTTTAGTAAATACCTTGGAAGCCTTATGGTTTATTTAGGGTCGAAACAGTCTAAAATGTTCCTCGAAACTTGACATTTTCACTAATTTTTGTGTCTGCCTGATGCAGCCACAATTATGGCCCTGTCTGCCATGATCGTGGCAAGCGTCTACCCCTTTTTGTCATGATCATGGCCCAAGTGCCATGATCGTGGCCTAGTTCAGATCTCTCTATCATGATCGTGGCCTAGGGCATGGTGGCTCATATCTTTTTGTCACGATTGTGGCCTATTGTGTCACAACCGTAGGCTGTGGTTTTGCCCCAAAACTTCTCCATTCTTCGCCGTTGACCCTAAAACACTAACAAACACATTAAGGTACCTCAAAAACATAACATTTAAGCTCAAAGACTCATATTAACCCATAAAAACACTTAAACACATAAACTAAACACAATTAAAACCTAAATACACACTAAACACTCAAATTAACACTTAACACACAACAAATTAAACCCTAAAACATGATGCAAATAACACCTATCAACATCCCCATACTTAAACATTTGCTTGTCCTCAAGCAAATAAAACAAAAAACACATAACAACATACAACACACAATGCAATAATGAGGCAATGGCTTTAACTTCATGAAATGAATTTAATCTTAAACACAGTCATACTAGTTATATCTAATCATTAGCATTCAAAATCTGAGTCTAGGGATTTGAACTAAATATACAAATTAATCGAGATCCAAGTGTTAATTCATTTATCCTTTTCAATTGCACACACACATTAATAATTCTTTGGTCCTTCAGACTCTGTAATTGTTCTTAAGTATATTTTCATGAAAACTCAAGCTTATTACAAGTACGATAGGTTTTTATTAAGAACACACACATTTTTTCATTTATTTATTTTTTTCTTTCTTTTACGCAAGGACTTAGTCTTTTACTCGGAGGCAAATATTGGTGATGAATTTTGATCCGGTTACTTGACTAAGTCATTTTTATTAAACAAACGTCATTATAGCTTTTTGACGCGAAGGCACACATTTGTGATGTATGTCGATCCGGTTACTCAGCTATATCACATTTTCAACTGGCTACTAGTTCTAATCTTAACCCGAAGGCCAGAGGAATAGTGATTTATTTAACAAAACATACACATTTTTTTCTTGCCTACCTTGTTATTTAAGCTACTCATTTCCATAAAAAAAAATAGTTAAGTTACTTAAGTTAAATGGCCTCAAATTATGAATGAATGTGACAACCTATAAGGTGCTAAACTTACATTAAATCCTAACTAAGCTGTATATTTTTCCAAAGACCCCTAATTTACTAATTTTGCAGACTAATGATGATTTACAACCTAATAGACTATGTTTAAAATTAAATAAATTTCAGTCTATGTAAGCCATTAACCCGTTCCAAAAATTCATAAAATGTAAACTAATACTATCATACCAGATGCAAAATCACATAAAAAGTAAAACACATAACCCCTCCTCACACTTGACCACATATTGTCCTCAATGTGAGAAGGGAACAAATAGGCATATAAAAGACAAGAAAGGACAGAAATTAAAGTAAACAGAAAATAAATAGAATTAAACATAAAAGGAAAATATAATTAAAGGCTAATTTTAGAAAGATAACTGGGTTAGAAAAAATCTCATAGAGATGGAGGTGGTGATGGTGTCAGAGGTGAAATTTGAACTCCCTAAGCCTCAAAATATCTATAGATTCGACGGATATCTCGAATCGACGATGTTGTGTCCAGGCCATCTCCTTCATCAATCTGTTGTTCTCTGTAAGTGTCTTATTGGTTTCAGAGATGGCATGAAATTGCTCTATTCTAGTGAGTTCATTCCAGTATTAAGAGGGATGAAAATCATCATGCTAGTCGATGATGGAGGATTCGGAAAATCCACATATATCGCACATGATTTCTACATTCAATTCATAAACTCTTCCTCTCAACCTAAATCACAATTCCTTAGGGTTCCTAAGGTCATAAGTCAGTGAATTGAAAAATTCCAATGTGAGCTCCTGATAAATAGGAAATTGGAATCGTATAAATTGGGCCCATTGGATTCTCTCAGCTAAATTTTCTACTCTCTTACGTAACTCTAGCCTATCAAGTGTTTCAAAACCAAAATATTTTGGAATTACAATTTATCTAGCATTTAAAGACTAAAAACGAATACCTTCCTCCTCTGTGTAGATTGGGAAGGGCGTACTAAAATAATTTTTCTTCGTTTGTTCTTTTCCCAATATTTTCAATTTCACTTCTTAATTCTTTTATGGCCTCTTTCACCTCTCTTTTACTTGCTGATACATTGTCCACTTTATTCCGAAATCTGATTCCATCTTGATTTTATTCGAAAATAAAAATAATCCTAACTATGGATTTCAAATGTACTAACAAAAATAAACAAGAAACTAATTTTCCATGGGTTGCCTACCAGTAGTGCTTCTTTTAACGTCAGTAGCTTAAGGCTCTTTAAGCTCACAATAGTTGGAATGAATGGTACGATGGTAGTGCTATCATTAATCTCAAAATTTGCATTTTAGCTACCATTGTAACACCCCACTCCCGCCGAACCCGAACCCGATATCGATGGTGATACCCAAATCCGTGCCCCGCGAGGGTGGCGTGTCACATCACTTAACAAAACTCGGTACACTTTTTTTTGAAACACTTTACACT
>JAOQML010017488.1:0-11900 GCA_027568935.1 Erythroxylum urbanii | reverse complement strand
GAAAAAAAAGAAAGGGGGAAGGGGTGCTGGGGGTGTAAAACTTTTTGAAAAACTTGAAAATTTTACAAGTTAGTCCCTATATTTTTCAAAATTTTCGGTACTGACCGATACCGACCAATATTTAAACCCAGTACCGAAAATCAATATTTTGTACAGTTCTCCGGCCAGTACGATACGTTTCGCCAAGTACCGACCGGTACAGAACGGATTTTATAATACTGGCTGGAACAATGTTCTCCAAAAAGAGTTAATAAACACTTCTCTCGGTCACTTATGATTGATGTTGGGATGCCATGTAAGCGAACCACATTCATAACAAATATCTCGGCAACAATTAAGGCTGTAAATGGGTGCTCCAACGCTATAAAATGAGCATATTTCATCAATCGATCGACAACTACCATGATAACAGTATATCCCTGAGAAGATGGGAGGCCTTCAATAAAATTCATTGAAATATCTATCCATATTTGAGTAGGGACTGGTAATGGTTGGAGCCTTGCTAGTTGCATGCAATCAATTTTCAATCATTGACAAACATCATATTGTTGCAAAAATTCCTTCACCATCTGACGCATATTGAACTAAAAGAAATTATGTTTGATACAAGAGAAGGTCTTGTGAAATCTGAAATGCCCCCCAACTGGTGATGAATGGCAGTCAGCCATTATCTTTGGAATCAAGGCTGAAGTAGGACTTAAGTAAACTTCGTTTCCTTTAAACCATACCCCATCTCGTTGGAGGAAATTATGTTCTGATTGAGAAAGACCTACTGTATTCAATTCTTTATAAACTGGATCATGTTGAACTTCTTTTTGTTGCATTGACCACCAATCTGCATATGGTATCGTTATTGATAAAAATTGAAATTCAACAACACGTGACAAAGAATCTACACCTTGATTTTCATACCCTCTTTTATACTCAATTTCATAATCATAACCAAGTAACTTTGGAAGCCACCTTGTTTATGTTGGAGTCGTAATTCGTTGCTCAAGGAGATATTTAAGACTCTTTTGATCCGTACGGACAGTAAACGGTTTTCCAGGCAAATATGGTCTCCATTTCTTGATTGCCTTAACAATGGCCAACATCTCCTTCTCATACGTGGATAATGATAAGGCTGAACCTTTCAAGTCCTCACTAAAATATGCCACTGGTCAATTCTTTTGGGTAAGGTTGGCACCAATTCTAATCCCACTTACATCACATTCAATCACAAATACTTCAGAAAAATCAGGAAGACACAAAATGGGGGGTGATGTTAAAGCCTTCTTCAGCTGCTTAAAAGCTAATTCAGCTTCTTCATTCTACTGAAATTCTCCCTTAGTCAAGAGCTTCATCAATGGAGCTGCTATACCTCCAAAATTTTAGATGAATTTTTTGTAGAGCCCGCTAGTCTAAGGAATTCACGAACTCCTCTTACCGTGGGTGGAGTTGGCCAATCAATAATAGCTTGTATTTTAATGGGATCAACTGATACACCTTGCTCACTGATTATATGTCCCAAATACTCAACCTACACAACTCCGAATCGACATTTCGATTCTTTGATAAATAAACTATTAGTTAATAAATTTTCTAAAGTAAGTTGTAAATGACCTAAATGATCCTCCCAAGATTTTGAATATATTAAAATATCACCAAAGAAAACTAAGATGAATTTTCGAAGATAAGGGCGGAAGAGGTCATTCATGAGGCTTTGAAAGATGGCTGGTGCATTAGTGAGGCCGAAGGGCATCACTACAAATTCACAATGTTCCTCGTATGTTCAGAAGGCTATTTTTGAAATGTCAGATTCATGCACCCTAATTTCATGATATCCTGAGCGCAAATCCAGCTTGGAAAAGAATTTAGTCCCATGAAGCTCATCTAACAGCTCATCAATAATCGGAATAGGAAATTTATTTTTGATTGTTATGTCGTTCAAAGCTCGATAATCCACATAAAATCTCTAAGCTCCATCACTCTTTTTTACTAACAGAACAGGTGATGAAAATGGGCTGTTGCTTAGCCTTATCAAACCAGATTGCAAAAGTTCTTTCACCATCTTCTCTATTTCAGTTTTCTGATAATAAGGGTAGCGATATGGTCAAACACTTAATAGTCCGATGTTTGGTTGTAAAGGAATTCGATAGTTATATACCCGTCTTAGAGGCAAGTTGGTAGGTGGCTCAAACAATTGTGAAAATTTAGCCAGTAAATGACTTGAACCAGGAGGATATGAATGGGATTTGGAGTTGCTGTGGCAAGGTATCATATGGAAAAAAAATCCAACGCCTGGCATTGTATTGAATTCTTTATCTGTTAAAGCGTCGACATTGGCCTTTCGCACTCCTTGGAATGTACGTGTGTTCCCGTTCACTTTGAAAGACATAATAAGTTGCCTGTAATATGTTTCAATAGGTCCTAGGGTCTTAAGCTATTGTACTTCCAATACTAATGGACATGTTGCGACAAGGAGAACGTAGCAATTGATAGTGATGGGTAGGCCTTAGATGATGAAAGTAAGTGTTTAACATTGTCCAGCGCATTCTATCTTCTCTCGATTGGCCACCATAACTTGAAATTTCTTATCTTGGCTTACTGGAAATCCAAACTTCGAGACTATAGCTTAGTCAATGAAGTTATGTGTGCTACCTCCATCTATTAATACTATTACATTCTTATTTTTAGCTTTCCCAGGACACGCATAGTTTGTGGATGTTAGGAACCTGCAATTGCATAGAAAGAAATTTTTAGTAAAACTTCAACTATTTCTCCGCTTGATAATTCATCATCATTTTCTTCAACGCTTGCATGTGGTGAGTCTTCGATCATGAATAGTTGAGGTCTTTCACAATGATGGCCTGGAGTGAATTTTTCATCGCAATAATAACATAAGCCCTTCTCTCATCGTTCTCACGCCTCTTGACTAGTGATTCGATAAAATGGAGCTGCTAGAGTATGAGGTGTCTGGCTCATCCGTTGGCTCAATGGTAGTCCTAGAATGCCTGTAGTTGAAACATTGGACACTTTCAACGTTGACCCGATCGATTGGGAATGATCTTATTGGCTAGGTCTTCGTTGTAGTTGATTACCTTCTTCAATCAGCCGAGCCACTCCTATTGCATCTGCTAAGCTACGTGGCTGTTTAATTTTAACATCTATACGAATTTCATCTCGAAGAACTGCAATGAAACAACTAATTAAGAAATGTTCTGGTAAGCCGTCAACCTGGTGGGACAACTTTTCAAAAACTTCTTAGTACGCTGCAACTGTCGTGGTTTGTTTAAGTCGAGTCAAGCTTTCTGACAGATCTTTATAGTCAGTGGGACCAAATCACAGAAAAATAGCCTTGATGAATTCATCCCATGTGAGGGGTCCTCGAAATTTCATTAACCACCTATGCCACTGTAAAGCGATGCCTTTTAAATGGAAGAAGGCCAGTTGCAATCGTTGATCAATTGCAGTGTTATTGAAGTCAAAGTATTGCTCTGACTTATAGATCCAACCATTTGGGTCGTCTCCAACAAATCTTGGGAAGGAAAGTTTAAGGCTGTGATGAGGGTGGTCATTAGGAAGGTGAGAACGAGAGGTATGTGGGTGTGAGGATCCCTTACGTGCAAAAGGATTAATTTCAGGAGAGTTAGTGTTTAGACTTCATGAGGTTCTGAGAGCTTAAAGCTTTGTTAACACTGTATATAAGGTAGCATTCACTTGGTTAAAGTTAGAATCATGTCTTGCTAGAGCTTCGTTCACTTCATTATGAAATTCTACATTTGTTTTGTTACGGGTATCTATAGTCAAAACTGGCTCTAATACCAATGATACTAATGAATTTGGGAAGAGGGAAAGTGGAGAAAAAAAACTAATTGTTTAGTAAGTAGTGCCTCTTTATTACTGAATTTACAGGCTATATATAGGCTTGTAGAGTACAAAACGTAACAATGGTACTAAAGAATAGGAATTATAATAGCAACTAAAAGATATCTATCTTATCTAAACGTAACTTCCCTAACTAAAGTGATGACCAAGTCTTGCACTACTTTCACACTTCCTAAGAACCAGAGTGGCACGTATCATGATGTTTTTGTCTTAGGGTAATGTCTTACAGGTAAAGATGGTTTAACTCACAACGTGGTTTAACTCATAATGTAATGGACTTGGTCTTTTACCAATAAATCATGCGACACTTAGTTGTTTATCTCGCAACTAAGTCAACCTCTCCCTCGAATGCTAGAAATAAAGCTAGCACACGTTAGCAAATATTCAAGATAAAACAAGAACAATAATGAGGAAACTTAGAGAATGCTTATATTGCTTAAGAAAGCTTTACAAGGCAAATGCTAAGAACTCTCTCTATGCTCTCTATGCTTCTATGCACCTTATAAAAGAAGTCCCTTGGCTATTTATAGCCTTCCATCTCCTCAATGGATGGCTAGGATTTATTTGATCTAAGGGCTCACAACGGCCATCCAGAATTCTCTACAACTATCTACATATTCATCTATACTTTATAATTATCTACAAGGTTCTAGAGTCTTCCACCCATCTCTAACCTTATCTTGAATATAGAAGAATATTGTGGAATCTTCTAGAGTTCCCTAGAATAGCCTCTCCATTTAAAGAAGCAATTTTGTAGTTCGTGACATTCTCCTATACTCATTCAGGCGACGCCCTCATCACATCTTTCTTGTATGCCTCGATCACATCCTTGTAGTCCCATAATGTGAGCTCATACTCCCAACTTACCTCACTATCAGGTAATCCCTTCCATTTGACAAAGTCCTCCACATAACTTGGATGGGAACCCCTCCTCAGAATGACCTAATGTCCTAAAATTTCCTCTATATCATGCTCATGAGAAGTAGTGATAGCTGTGGATGCTCTTCTTGACTCGCCCCTACTTAGATCCTCCTTGTCAGCATGATATGACTTTAATAAGCTCATATAGAAAACTAGATGCATCTTCAAATATGAGGGCAACGTTAATCAATAGGCTAACTTACCAACCCTCTTCTTTACAGGAAAAGGGCACTCATATCGCCAAACTAACCCCTTGTGCACCTTGGCTAACCGTCGACTTTGACAGGGAAGGAAATTCACCATTACTAAGTCTCCTTCCTCGAACTCCAAGTGTCTCCTCTTAACGTCGGCCTATTTCTTCATTTGCTTGGTAGCCCTTGCCAAGTGTGCTCGTGCCATGTCAGTTTTCTCATGCCAACCCTTGACAAACTTGAATGCGGCAGGACTCGAACCCTTATACCCAATTGTCATTGGTTGTTGTCTTTTGGCAATCTCGAATGGACTAGCTCTCGTTGACTCACTCTTTTGCAAATTATATGAGAATTGGGCAACATCAAGCAACTTAGCCCAATCATGCTGGTTGACACTCACATAATGTCTCAAAAATAACTCCAACAATGCATTCACCCTCTCGATTTGGCCATCAGTTTTAGGATAAAATCTTGTAAAGAAGTTAAGCTCGGACCCCAATAGCTTGAATAACTCCAACCAAAACGTCCCGGTGAAGCGAGTGTCTCTATCACTCACAACTATCTTTGGTATGCCCCAATACTTCACCACATGACAAAAGAATAGTCGTGCTACTTCCTCGGCTGTAAATTTTGTAGGCACAGGGATGAGCACTCCATACTTGCTAAACCGATCTACCACCACCATAATATTGCTACATCCATTGGACCTCGGTAGACATGTGATGAAATCCATGGAGATACTCTCCCAAGGTTTCTCTTAAATAGGCAATGGTTCTAGTAAACCCGCTTGCTTATATTGATCTACCTTGTCTTGTTGGCACACAAGACAAGTCTTCACATATAGATCAATATCATCATGCATTTGGGGCCAATAGTAAGCACGTTCAATGAGTGCTAACGTGCGATATACACCAGGATGTCCCATCCATTTAAAGTCATGGTACTCCTTGATGGTTTCTTTCCTCACTTGCCACTTCGGCACGTACACTCGATCACCTTTGGTAGTAAGCACCTCATCCTTAAGTCAAAATTGGTGTATCTTCCCCCGACTTGCCAACTCCATCAACCTTTTGGCTTGTGGGTCATGCTCTAGTCCTTCCTTGACTCGATCCACCAAAGGAAAACTAAGACTTGTGATAGAAGCTGGCTCGACCTTTCTATTAAGTGCATTGGCCACCACATTAGCTTGGCCCGACTTGTATTCCATCAGAAAATCGAACTTCACCAAAAAAGCTTACCACCTAGCTTGCTTTGGCATCAACTTCTTTTAGTTAAGGAAATAGCTTGTGGCAACGTTGTCATTCTTAACTACGAACTTAGACCCCAATAAGTAATGCCTCTAAGTTTGCAAGTAATGTGCCACTGCAGTCATCTCCTTCTCTTGGATGGTATAGTGGCACTCGGTGTCTTTTAGCTTACGAATCTCGTAAGCTATCAGATGCCCATCCTGTATCAAAACACCACTAAATGCAAAATCAGAAGCATAAGTATGTACCTCATATGTCTTAGTGTGATCGGGAAGGGCCAACACTGGTTCTTCCGTCACCTCTTGCTTCAAGGCTTCGAATGCTCCTTGACACTTAGCGTCCTATGCCCAAACTCGATTCTTCTTTAATAAATCGGTGAGGGGAGACGTGAGGGAGGAATATCCTTTGATGAACTTACAGCAATAATTATTAAGGCCAAGAAAGGAACGTAGCTTGGACACCTTCCTTGGTGGCTCCCAATCGTAGATGACTTGCACCTTGGACTTGTCCATCCTTAATTTTCCCCCTCCCATAATGTGCCCTAAAAACATTACTTCATGTTGAGAAAAAGAACATTTCTCCTTCTTCACATATAACTCGTTTTCCCTTAAGATTTGGAAAACTTGTCGTAAGTACATAAGAAGTTCTTTCAATGTTTTGCTATACACCACAATATCATTCAAGTACACCATAACAAAGTTATCTAAGAAGGGTTGCAAAACTTGACTCATAAGGGTACAGAATGTGGCAGGTGCATTTGTGAGTCCAAAGGGCATGACTAAAAATTCAAAACCATATCTCATTACACATGTTGTCTTTGGCTCATCTCCCTTCGCAATCCTCACTTGATAATGGCCTGATCTCAAATCAAGCTTGGTGAACCACCTTGCTTCCCTAAGTTGATCGAACAAATCAAAAATCAACGAGATGGGATACTTGTTTTTCACGGTGTTTTTATTGAGCGCCTTATAGTCGATGCACAATCAGATTGACCCATCGTGCTTCTTGTGAAAAAGCACAGGTGCACTATATGGAGCCTTTAATGGTTGGATATATCCCGCATTTAACAACTCCTTAAGTTGCCTCCTCAATTCCTCAAGTGAGGGAAGCGTCATTCGATAGGATATCACCGAGGGTGAATTTGCGCCTTGCACCAATTTTATCTTATGATCCACCTCTCATTTTAGTAGGAGCCTCTTTGGTAACTCTGTAGGCATCACATCCTTAAACTCCTTAAGGATGTGGGTTATTTCCTTGGGTAGACCTTGCCGTAAAGCTTACTCCTTCTCCTTAAGTGCCACCAAGAATGTGGGTTACGCCTTTTTAACACCCTTAGCAAATTGCATGGCCGGGAGTTGTTTGGCTTACAGATTTGCCTCTTGTGGCAAAGGCACCATGCACATATTACCCTCCTCCAATATACAAATAGTATTGGCAAAGGGAATCGACACGGCTTTGACACCATCAATGAACTACATGCAAAGCATAATTAGATAATCATCCATGGGAACAATTGAAAAGTCTACAAGGCCAGACCACTCACCTAGGCACACTTTAGCCCCACGAGAAACTCCAAAGGTCGACTTTGGCTCAGAATTAACTGCCTTGAGCCATCCTTGCTCCTTGCTATATTTAAGGCCCAACCTATTAGCTTCCTTGACTTTGAGAAAGTTATAAGTAGCGCTGGTGTCCACTAGAGCTTTCACAGTTTGGCCACCCACCTTAACTTCCACGAACAAATTTCCCTTCTTCTCGGACTTGGGCACTTCCACTTTGGCTTTAATGGCATTTAAAATTGCAAAGATCCTATCTGGGTCTCCTTCTGAAGTCGTTGCTCCTCTCTTTCCTCGATTAAGGCAGAGAGCTTACTCTTTTTCGGGCAATCTCTAGCCCTGTATGGTCTTTTACAAAAGAAGCATTTTATTAGAGCTTTTCCCTATTTATCCTCCTTGTGGCCACCTTCCTTGTGCTTGCCATACTTGTGGGAGGTCTCCTTGCTTTGATGGTTATCTCCCCCACTCTTTCCTTTGCCACCCTTGTGTTTGTGAGACTTAGGCTTCTCGGACTTCTTGAATTCAATGAGAGATTCGGCAATGGAAATAGCAGTAGCAAGGTCTTGGGCACCATGCCTTTGAATCTCTAACTTCACCCAATTTTGTAAACCATCCATGAAAGCAAAGAGTGCTTCCTTACCCAGATAGTCGAGGATCTCCAAAAGCACCTCGAAAAATTCCTTCACGTAGTCCGGCATGCTCCCCTTTTGTGTGAGACACCGCAGCTTAACTCTCGTCTCTAACTTGACATTCTAGGGGTAGAACTGCCTCTTAAATTCTTTCTTGAACTCATCCCAATTATCGATGGTGCAGGTACCCCTATCGATGTCACCATGTCTTCTCCTCCACCATATCATTGTGGTATCCTCGAGGTAAAGAGTGGCGGTGTCAATTTTCTTGGTATCCTCTATGACACCAAGTGCCTTGAAGTATTACTCCAAGCTCCAAAAGAAGTTATCTACCTCCTTCGCATTTCTCATCCCCTTATAAGCCTTTGGTTTCAGAATACCGATCTTGAAAGAGTAGTGACTATCATCGGTGCAACCTTGCTTTCCATTTGAGCAATCGCCCTCTTGTAAAAGACTAGTTCATCTACAACCTTTGCAAGTTCTTCCTTAAGGTGAAGAATCTCGGCTTGAAGAGTCTCCTCTAAGGCCTTCACTTAGTCTTGACATACAGAAACAACAACGTTTAAGGCACCTTACATCTTCCCTTCGAACTCTTCTCTCCTTTTCTTGAGTTCCTCGATGCGTTGGTCTACCTCCTCGAACTTCTCTTGCCCTTCAGCCACCACAAGCTCCACCTTCGCGAGTCTTCCATTCATATCTACTAAGACATCCCTCGACCTTGATCTCTCCCTACCAGCCTTCTTCTCCTCTCCAACATTGGTAGTTCCACATGTTCCCAACATCTTTACTAAGCAACGATGAGCTCAACCTTTGGCTCTGATATCAACTATCACGGACTTGGTCTTTTACCAACGAACCGTGCGGCACTTAGTTATATATCTCGCAACTAAGTCAGCCTCTCCCTCAAATGCCAGAAACAAAGCTAGCACACATTAGCAAAGATGCAAGATAAAACAAGAACAATAATAAGGAAACTTGGAGAATGTTTATATTACTTAAGAAAGCTTTACAAGACCAATGCTAAGAACTCTCTCTATGCTCTCAATGCTTCTATGCACCTTATAAGTGGAGTCCCTTGGTTATTTATAGCCTTCCACCTCCTCAATGGATGGCTAGGATCTATTTGATCCAAGGGCTTACAATGACCATCTAGAATTCTTTAAAACTATCTACATATTCAAGTATACTCTATAATTATCTACAAGGTTCTAGAGCCTTTCACTCATCTCTAACTTTATCTTGAATATGGAAGAATAGTGTAGAATTTTCTAGAGTTCCCTATAATAGCCTCTCCATTTAGAGTAGCAATTTTGTAGTCGTGACAATAATCACTGGAGACATGATGAGGCAGTAAGGATTAGGTGCATGAGCGTTCCCACTATTGATATGAAAAATGTTTGCACCCAACTTGAGGTATCTTCTTTCCTTCTAAGCTGGTAGTTGTGTCTCTTATCAGATGAGTAGGTGTTGACTATGATTTATTGTAGGAAAAGTGCCCATTTTGGTCCTCAAACTTTTATCCTAGATGCAGTCAACTCATTGAACTAAAGTTTTTGCCAAATCCCATTTGAACTTTTTAAAAAGGTATTGTTTAGTCATCTTTTTCATCATCAATCTAGAAATGATCAACACACGCATTCGTTAATCGACAGATTCAATAGAAATAACTATTACATGGACAATTCAGTAGAGTTATATGGTACAATCGCTAGTTGATCACTATTAACTCCTGGTTGGTGATGAAAATAAGGCTTAAACATTTTTTTTAAAGTTTGAGAACGATGTGTCAAACACTTTAGTTCAAGGACTTCAATTAATTTCGTTGCAGGATAAAACTTTTGGAAAGATCATCCAGTGATATGGTGGTACAATTGTTTTGTATAAAGGTCGAAACTACAATCATAAGAAAAGGCCTGTGATTCCGTTAATGCTGTGGAAACCTCATGAGCCTATGTATCCGAGGTTGATCAAGACTACTATCGATGGACTAAGCATTGAAGAAACAAAGCAAATAAGGAAAAGAGGGCTAGTTGTCCCTACCTTAACAAAACTCGTTACATATTCTTTCCATTTCCAAGTTATCAACTTTTGAATAGTTGTATCATTTCATTCTTTACTAATTTTGCCTGATGCAGCAAAAAGCGATTACTATGGCAACCTAGTACCTATGGTTAGAGATGCTTTTTTTGTTAATGAGCTGGATCAAATAGACTGTCAGGGCTTTGAGAGAAAGGACTACAAGAAAATATGTTGCAAATTAAGGGTAAAAATTGAAATGATTCTTATTATTTTATTCGGTTAGTTTTAGAAGAAGACAAAAGCAGTGAATTATAACATGTTTTCAGTTTGTCCATGTTAACGAGTAAAATAGAACCAAGTCTCTCTAGTTTAGTTTATGTTCTACAAAGAACTCTCCTTATAAACATATTTCACTAGCTGATGAATACAGTTGATCTAAATTGAGAGAGACAAACGGAAAAAACATTTAAAATTTCCTAGCTTCTTTATATCTTTTCTTGTAAACTCAATCATTCTCAGTGTCATTGCAGGAATTGGTTCCATGTATCCTTGTTACGTTTGACAAGGAACAGATTGTTGTTTGCAGAGGGATCAATTATAAGCCTCCAGAAGATGAACGTTTATTTGGTGATCAAGAAAATTTTGATGATCCTGAGAGTAATACAATTTGCGGTGAAGAGAACCATAACTGGTAATCCCTAGGAAAGATGACGATTTTAGAAGTTAAAATTGTTCTTAGGTTTGTTTTCTGCAATTCCTATCCAAAAGAGGGCAGACGATGGTCCTCCTATGAAGCATAGCAGATGGTTGAGCCACAGTAGATTATGAACACTTAAACCCCCCAACCGATGCACAATAACTTAGTAAGGTAGTATCCTGATCTTCAATAGGGATAACTTAGCATGTGACAGACTCAGCATGACTTGAAATCAACAAACTTAGCTCAAAAAAGTATTCAGATCCAATCAGCATGTCCGACCTTAGTTTTCCATCCAAAGATGCAATTTCATGTTCGTTGAAATTCATCAGTGATCGAATCATGGGAGTAGCAGAAAAACAAAAATTTTACAGATTCCGAGCGGATTCCAATAACTGTATAAACTTGAATAAAACATTAAACGATTTAAAAATCGTACCTTATTCGCTTTCCTGTTGAAAAATCTTTGAAATTTTTTGAGATTAATCAACCACGAGCTGTTCAAGCGTCCAGCCTCTGACTGTATCTGCAGAGCAATTCTCAAATTGCTTTAAGAGGAAGAAGACAAAAAGTGCTAGCTTCTAAAAGCTCTTCCCGTTTAAATAGAAAAATCATAATAGTCTTTTATTAAAATTAAATCTTTTTAATTATAATTAAAATCAAATTATAATTAAACTTTATTTAATTTTAATAAAATCCAATATCTCATATTTGATCCCCAAAGTTTCTCAAACTTTATAATTAAGTCCAACTTAATTAAATTGATTTTTCTTTCA
>JAOQML010017469.1:0-11900 GCA_027568935.1 Erythroxylum urbanii | reverse complement strand
CCAATTCACTTCAATTTCTCTCCAATTTCCAATGACTCACTTCCAAAAATTCTTAATTTCATATGTCTAAGTTTCCAGTGCCATTGGACAACAATTTTCACTACCGGATGACCCCTAATCTGTCATTTGACAATTTTTTGGGTCCGGAAACAATTCCGAAAAATTCCCAAAAAATTCCTATAATTCTCTAAAATTGGGAAAACCTTAATGAACCTCTCCAATTCCAATTCTCAATCACCAAAAGACACTTTTTCTATAACACACAATTATTCACATTTAAAATCGGGAAACTGTCATGAATGCATGTACAAACACCCACATGTGCAAAAATTCACTATTTATTATTCATGTGCATATATGAATGCATGAATATGTCAAAAACACTTTAAACATTCTAACCTATTCCAAAATGACCAAAATATCCTTTTCATAAGTGAGGGGATGGTACAGGTTATGTAGATTTTCTTCTGCCACTTAACCATTAAAAAAAGATACATCATCTACCACAATATTTGTGGACTCTAGGACTTTCTTGGTTTTTAATTATACACTCGGTAAGCTTTACTGTGAGTTGAATAACCAATGAAGATTCCTTCATCACTTTTGCTCTCGAATTTTTCGAGTTGTTCCCGATCTCTAATAATATAGAACTTACAACCAAAAATATGAAAGTAACTCACCTCTGGTTTCTTTCCCTTCCAGAGTACATAGGATTTCTTGTTCAAGATGCATCGAAGATAAACTCTGTTACATATGTAGCATGCTATATTAACTGCTTTAGCCCAAAATCGTATAAACAATTTACTTCCATTCAACATAGATCTAGCCATTTCTTGAAGTGTTCTATTTTTTCTTTCAACAACTCCATTTTGTTGTGGAGTTTTGTATGCTGAAAATTCTTGTACTATACTCATCACAAAAGTCATTAAAGCTTATATTCTCAAATTCCCTTCTGTGATTCGATCTAATTCTCAATATAGTAATATTTTTCAGATTCATGACCTACACACATAGGCTTCTAAAAGCCTTGAAAGCATTTGATTTTTCTTTAAAAAATGATACCTAAGTATATCTCAAATAATCATCATCACAAGTTAAAAAATATCTCATTCTACCAATGCTATCATGTTGTGTTGGACTAACCAAATCCATGTGAATTAATTAAAGTATGCATGATGAGGTAATGTGTCTAACCCTTTTGTGTGGCACTCTTATCTGTTTACCTATTTGGCATGCACTACAAATTGATTTCCCTTCTTTGTTCATTGTGGCTAGACCTTCACAACTTCTAATTTCGTCAACTTACTAATGAGATCAAAATTTATGTGTCCAAGCTTTTGATGTCATAAATCAATGTTATTGTCGTTTGTGGTTGATTTACTGGTGGTTATGACCTGCAAGATGTAGCAATTGTTGACTGATCGCTTGCCTTTCACAAGACATTCTCCTTGTGCAGTTAGCACCCTGTATTTATCACTTGTAAATTTAACTAACAAACCATTATCATAAAGTTGGCTTATACTCACCAAATTGGTTTTTAGTTTATCGACATAAAGCACATTCTTAAGGGGAGGCAATCCATTCACACGTAATGTTCCTCTACCAATCATCGAAGCATTCTTTCCATCTTCGAAGGTCACATGACCATCCATATAACTCTGATAATTGGTTAAGTAATTCTTTTCCCCTATCATATGATGTGAACATCCACTATCAAAATACCAACCATTTTTCAAAGTTTCCTTCATCAATTTAAGAACCACGAGAGCTTGTAATTCACTCTTGTTCACCCAAGTAAATTTCAGTACTGAGAGCTGATGCTGAGATTTTTGTGAGGGACATAGAATTCTTCAGCTTTGGCTTCTTTAAAACAACATTTATAGTAACTGGTAACATCTTGGCCTTATATGCCCAATAACTCCGTAAAAATGACAAGTGGATACAAATCTTTGATTCTTTCTTGATGTTTCTTCTTCTCGGACAGATCTGGATATATCATTTTTCTCCTTATAGCCAATGCCTTGAAGATCCCCTTTAACCTTACCGATTTTTGTTAACTTTTATAATTTTTTATGCCTCCATTCAACATTCTCAATCCATTTTCGGTACTTATTAATCTCATTCTAGCTTTACTAAGCTCATCTAATGCCTACATCAATTTCTTTTTTAACGCTTGAATGGTGTTCTTCATGGAGAGATTCTCCTACTTCAATCTTCCATTCTTTCCACATGTTTTCACCAATTTTTCATACATAGCTTTGTAAGCCTCATAAATATTCTCCTTTTTATCATCAAGGCCACTTTCATCACTGTCATAATTTTATATTAGGTCTTGAGCTAAGTTGTTTGTGTTTTTCTGGATATTTTTCAATCCCCCCTTTTTTATCTTCAGTTACTTCCTTCTCAGTTGTTGTTAAGTAAGTAAATGGACTTTTGCTATATAAAGCAACTAATACAGCACAATTTCTTCTTCACTACCATATTCACTCTTAGATTCATTCTCACTTCAAGTGCTACTAAAGGATTTTCCTTTTCTTTTCTTCAAAGTATTAGCACATTCGACTTGAACGTGCCCGAAGCTTTGACACTCATGATATTGGATTCTCTTCACCTTCCTTTCACCCTTTTGAGTTTTGGCTTGTTGTTTTAAATTGTTATTCAATGAACTCCCACCATGTTGTCTAAATTCGGGTATGTCCTTTTTCATTCTTTTCAGCCATTTACCAAAATTTTGTGTGAGTAATACCAAATCTTCATTTTAAACGGATTCATCTTCTGTATCTTTCACATCTTTTCCAATTTTAACCTGTAGTGCCAATCATTTACTTTTTTCTTACTTACCCCTCAAAAGATTCATTTCGAAATTTGTAAGAATTCCAATTACCTTCTCCAATGATAGATCATTAATGTCGTGGGCTTCCTTTATAACTGTAATTTTCGGAATAAATCACAGAGATAGTGATCTCAACGTCTTCTTGACTAGTTTCAGATTGGAATACTTATTTTCGAGTTGATGTGCCTGATTCACTATATCTTGCAATCTTTTATGAAAGTCCCTAATAGTCTCATTTTCATCCATATTCAGTTCTTCAAACCTCACAGCTAACATTTGTAGTCTTGACGCTATCATATATTTAGACCCTTCATAAATAGTTTGCAAAGCATTCCACACTTCTTTAGTCGATTCACAAGCAGATATCATTGAGAAGCGTCCTTCATCAACAATACTAAAACTCGCATACATTGCTTGTGAGTTTCCAAATGCACTTTCTTCTTCGACTCTTCTCCATTCAAATGGATCTTTTCGAACTTCCTCTCCTTTATCATTAGTAATCATTGGATGCGTCCACCTATGTACAACCAAATGCTAAGCTTTAGTACCTTGAGCTTAGATGAAGACTCTCAATCGTGATTTTCATACAGGATAGTTAGATCCATCCAATAGTGGTGGTCTGGTGCTCGATGCACCCCCTTTTGTAGCTATGTTTGTGAAATTAGGATCTACTCCAAATTGCTACTAAGTTCTGAATTGGTAACCTGACTCTAATACCAATTGAAAAACTATAGGGGGTAGTAGTTTCATAAACTTTCCAATTTTACCGTGGTTGTCTTTAGCATGAACAAAAACAAAAGCAATCAAACTAAAATAACAAATAACACCAGAAATTTGGTAATACAGTTCGGCACATCTTGCCTATGTCTATGGGGCCCACACCTAGTTTAATACTTTCACCAAAGTATAATAAATTTACTCAAGGCTTTACTAAGCCGCCACCACTCAACCCTTGACACTATTTCTCAACCTCACTTCCTGTGAAAGTTTTTCACACCCAATAACACGACTGACTTGTGTTCACCTCATTAGAAGATTTCTCTCAACAACTTTCAATTAAAAGATAATTAATAAAAATAACTCAAGTGATGAATCAACTAAAGAAAAATAGAATACACTTTAGTTCGAAAAGAAGACAACTTCTCAATCAGTTCAGCTCCTCCAAAATAGATATGGAAATTGTTCACTAGCTGAACTGATCCACGACTACTCCAGAATCAGATTATGGCTGCTCAGTTTACAACCAACAGAACATACACATAGTCCTTAATTAACTTCTAGCTGAAAACCAACAAATAAAGAGAGAGACACTCCCAGCCGTGCGCTACGCTAACAATCCAATATCAAAAACAAGAGTCCTAAGGTTCTTCCCTCACGTAAATTATCCAACTTTAACAATTGCAATTAAATCATATGGGACATGACATACACCATGCACTCAAAAATCAAAAGACACTTATGTGTCTTTCACGCATAAGCCAAGGAGGACAAGTCTTGATTCAACAAACAATTAAACCACCGTTTATATTTAACCCACAAAAAAAACGCACAAGCACACCTTCAGTTGTGTTTTTCCAAAATACAATTGACACACTCCATGCAGTTGACCCAGCACCCATCAGATTCATTTCGGCCATCAAGGAAGCATACACGATACTCACCATAAAGAGGCACACTCCAACACGTAAAACCTATTCACTTAATTCCTATCTTAAAAATCTAGCAATGAGTATATCAATCACCAACGTGATAATAATAGACTTCAATTTTATGTAGGATTCTTTCACAACTATAAGGGTAGCAACCACATATCTTTGAATCTAAGTCCAATTAATATCTTATATGTCCAATTAATAGATAAGATGCCAAAACTAAAAAAAGATATATACTATATATCTCTTAACAGAATTGAATATAAATTCAAGGTGGAAAAAGAAGAGTCCAACATAACGAGCACTAGATGAAGAATTCTAAGATATAAGTGTTGGAAGCTAAACTTGTTTATTTAATTCAGTTTTGATTTAGTTTTGTTTATTAGAATTTGAATAGTTTGTTTTACTCTAATTAGATTGTGAAGTATGTGTTGATGAGTTGTTATATATATTAGTTTTCTGTTTAATGAAATTTAGAGAAGAGTTAATTTTATCAGTTCAAGTCTCCTCAACTTACCTATCTTCCTCTATTTTTTTCTTCCTTTCTAACAAATTAGTATTAGAGCCTGGTTCAATCTGAACCATGAACAATAATATTCTTCCTTTCCAATTTCCTAAACTCATCAAAGAAAACTATGATAACTGGTGTATTAGAATGAAAGCATTATTGGGCTCGCAAGATGTATGGGATGTTGTCGACAAAGGCTATGAGCAGCCAGAGGATGAAGCCTCTTTGAGTCAGACACATAAGGAAACATTACAAAAGGCAAGGAAGAAAGATCAATAGGCTCTTACTCTTATTCATATGTGTTTGGATGAGAGTACGTTTGAAAAGGTTGCAGCTGTTGTTACTGCAAAGCAAGCATGGGAGATTCTTCATAACTCATTTCAAGGCATTGACAAAATTGTGAAAGTTCACCTTCAAATTTTGAGACGTGAGTTTGAGTCCTTGAATATGAAAGAATCTGAATCAATATCTGATTATTTTACAAGATTGTTAGTGACTGTCAATCAGATGAAGAGGCATGGAGAAAAAATGAAAGATGTTTGTGTTGTCAAAAAAATTCTCCATTCGCTGGTTTCCAAATTTGATCATATAGTGGTTGCAATAAAAGAATAAAAGGATTTGAATTTAATGATTGTAGATCAACTAATGGGATCATTACAGGCTCATGAAGAGAGGATGAAGAAGAAACAAGAATTTGTTGCTAAAGTCCTTCAAACAAAATTGAACTTACATGATAAAGACGAATCAAGTTCAGTTCAAGGAAGAGGAAGAGGTAGCCACTGCAGTCAAGGTTATGGTTGAAGGACATATGGCACCAGTCGAGGAAGAGGCAGAGGAGGAAGAGGCACTTCTAATGATAATGAATCAGAATCACGACAACAAAATACAAGTGGATGTGGAAGAAGAAATTGGTGGATAAGAGGTGACAATAGAAAGTCAAGAGTTTGTTGTTACAATTGTCAAAAGCCAAGTCATTAAGCTTCCAAACGTAGAACCAATGCAATAAGAGAGGAGGTTAACTATGTTGATGTCGAAGATGAAGAGGAATCATCTTTGTTGCTGACCTATATCAGAGATAAAAATCATAATTCGTGGTATCTCGATAATGGAGCAAGCAATCATATGACTGGTAATAAAATTTTATTTTATAGACTTGATGAATCTGAGAGTGGAAATATTTCTTTTGGTTATGAAACTAAAGTACCAATAATGGGAAAAGGTGATATTCTTGTCAAATTAAATAATGGAGATTCTGATTTTATTTCTCCAGTTTATTATGTTCCAAAGTTGAAATATAATATTATGAGTTTAGGACAACTTTTGGAGAAGGGATATGAAATTAATATGAAGAATTGTGAGATAATTATGAAGGGAAAAGAGGCAAGTTGATAATGAAAGTTCCAATGTCGAAGAACAGAATGTTTAAACTTCAACTCAATACTGATACTGTTGCATGCTTAAAAGCATCTACAACAAATCCTTCTTAGCTGTGGCATTTACGGATGGTTCATCTTAATTTTGGAGATTTGAAGATGTTCTCTAAGTAGAAAATGGTGACTGGATTGCCTTACATAAATCTGTAGCATTAGGTTTATGAAGGTTGCATGTATAGGAAGCAATTCAGGAAAAGCTTTCCTAAGGAGTCATTCACTAGAACCACAAAACTATTGGAATTGGTGCATGCAAACGTTTGTGGGCCAATATCTACTTCTTCTTTTGACAAGAACATGTGTTTTATGTTAATTATTGATGATTTTAGTCATAAAACTTCGGTTTATTTCTTGAAGGAGAAATCATAAGCTTTTGAAATGTTTAAAAAATTCAAAGCGCTGGTGGAGAATGAAAGTGGCTTGAAAATTAAAGTTATAAGAACTGATCGAGGAGGGGAATTCACCTCCAAACAGTTTAACACCTTCTGTGAATCTCAAGGCATTCAACGTCTACTAATAGTTCCAAGATCACCTCAGCAAAATGGCATGGTGGAGAGGAAAAATAGAACAATTTTAACCATGGCACAAAGCATGTTGCGAAGTCAGTTGATGCTGAAAGAATTCTAGGCAGAAGTAGTGACATATGCAGTGTATTTATCCAATCGAAGTCCCATAAAAGGCTTATTGAAAGCTACTTCGCATGAGACATGGAATGACAAGAAGCTAAGTGTGGCTCATTTGTGAGTTTTTGGTAGTATTGCTTACACTCGTCTTCCTGATGAAATAAAAACCAAATTGGATGATAAAAGTAGAAAGCTCATTTTTGTTGGATATATTGTAAGTTCAAAAGGCTACTAGCTTTATAACCCGGTCAATAAAAGAAAAGTGATCAATCGAGATGTGGTATTTGATGAATATAACTCTTGGGACTGGAATGTTAAAAATGAAGATTATAGTTTCCTTCCTTTCTTTGATGATTCGAATCAAGATGAGGTTTAAGGAGATACAATGATTCAGCCACAAACTCCTCCTTCCACACTGTCAACAGAACAACAAGTTTTTCTCCTCAAAGTTCTGCTGAAAGATCTCCGTAGATGAGAAACTTAGCTGATATTTATTCAAGAATAGCAAAAGTTGAAGCAGATGAATGTACTTTATTTTCTTTGTATGCAGATTTTGAATCAATAGCTTTTGAAGATACAGTAAAAGATCAGAAAAGGAGGACTTCCATGGATAAAGAAATTTGAGCAATTAAACAAAATGAAACTTGGGAGCTAAAATCTCTTCCAAAGGAGAAGAAGGCCATTCCCGTAAAGTGGATTTATAAATTTTAAAAAAATTCACAAGGGGAAGTAGAACGATATAAAGCTCAGCTTGTTACAAAAGGTTTTACTCAAAGAGCAGGAACTGATTATGAAGAAGTTTTTACTCCAGTTGCTCGTTTGGAGACTATTAGATTGATTATTGCTTTGGCAGCACAAAACAAATGGAAAATTCATCAAATGGTTGTGAAGCCAGCGTTTTTGAATGGACATCTAGAAGAAGAAGTATACATAGAACAACCATTAGGTTACAAAGTTCAAGGCCATTAAGACAAGGTACTGAAGTCGAAAAAAGTTTTATATAGTCTTACGCAGGCCCCAAGGACTTGGTGTACTCGGATTGATGAATATTTTCAACAAAATGGTTTATGAAATGTCCTTATAAGCATGCTCTATATGTAAAAAGGGGTGGATAGGGAGAAGTGATGTTTGTTTGTTTGTATGTAGATGATTTAATCTTTACAGGTACAAGTTCGAAGATGCTCAATGAATTCAAAAAGAAGATGGCAGAGGAGTTTGAGATGACTAACTTGGGACTAATGACTTATTATTTGGGTATTGAGGTGAAGCAAGGAGATTATGGTATTTTCATTTCTCAAAAGGCTTATGTTGAAAGAATTTTGAAAGAATTTAAAATAAAGCAATGCAATTCTGTTACTACTCTAGTGGAGTACGGACTAAAGCTCACAAAATTTCATGATGGTGAGGCTGTAAATTTAACTTTATTTTGAAAACTTATTGGGTGTTTAAGGTTCTTGACCTTCACTAGACTTAATATATCGTATGGAGTTAGAATTATAAGTCATTTTATGGAAGCTTCAAGTTTAATTCACAAGAAGGTTGCAAAAAGGATTTTGCGGTATATCAAAGGAACTACAGATTATGGATTATTTTATGCTGCAGAAAGTGACTTCAGACTTATTGGATACAGTAATAATGACTGGGGAGGAGATATTAATGATAGGAAGAGCACGTCAAGTTTTGTATTTTTCATGGGAAATTCAACTTTCACTTGGAGTTCGATGAAACAGCAAATTTTAGCTTTATCCACATACGAAGCAGAATATGTGGCAGCTGCATCTTATGTTTCTCATGAAGTTTGGTTAAGGAGGTTGCTTGAAATGCTTAGAGTTACTCAAAAAGAGGTTACTGAGATCTTGGTTGATAACAAATTAGCAATTGCTTTGGGAAGAAATCCTGTTTTTCATAATAGGAGCAAGGATATTGATACTAGATATCATTTTATAAGAGAGAGTGTCAACAAAGGAGAAGTGGTTCTCAAGCATGTGAAGAGTGAAGATCAAATTGCAGATTTTTTTACTAAAGCCCTGAAGTCTGAAATCTTCTGTAGATTAAGAGCATATCTTGGAGTAACAAAGGAACAAGTTTAAGGAGGGGTGTTGGAAGCTAAACTTGTTTATTTAATTCAGTTTTGATTATTAGAAGTTGAATAGTTTGTTTTGCTTTAATTAGATCGTGAAGTATGTGTTAATGAGTTGTTATATATATTGGTTTTTTGTTTAATGAAATTTAGAGAGAGTTAATTTTATTAGTTCAAGTCTCCTTAACTTCCCTATCTTCCTTTGTTTTTTCTTTCCTTTCCAACAGTAAGAACCTACAACCAAATCCAACACTAGAAATCACTATATTTTTTTCTTTTTTCTTTGTGGGGGATAAGTTTATTGAATTATATAAGACAAACACTAAGAATGAGTAATATGCTGGAAACGTTATGAGGAAGAAGAAGAGTACAATTGGCAATAAGTGAAACTGTTTCTTTTATTCTAGTGGTTTGAGATCCTCAGCTTGAGAGAGAGATATGAGAAAGGAGAGGCAGAGACATAGTTCTAGCCATTGATCTGGACTAAGCAGCAAACTTGCATTTAATTGGACCTTAACCCATTTCTGTTGCTTGGTTAACACTACCCACTATGTGCATACTGTTGTAGGTGCAAATTTACTTACCCACAGTAGATACTATTAGAGTATCACTAACTATGAAAAAGTTAAAGGGTTTATAAGTAGTAAGGGTCAACTATCTAAATGACTAGTTCTAATCATTTTCACAATAATTGACCGTAGCCCAATTCTAATATGGTATCAGAGCCAATGGTTTGGTTCGATTACCACTATGTTTATTTCAAGTGACAACTAGATGTCCAGTCCTAGTCGTACTTGAGGAGGAGTATTAGAGTATCCCATATTGACTAAGCATGAAAATGTTAAAGGGTTATAAGTGGTAAGGGCCAACTATCTAAATGACTAGTATGGTATCAGAGCCAATGGTTTGGTTCGGTTACCACTGCGTTTATGTCAAGTGATAACTGAATGTCCAGTCCCAGTTGCACTTGAGGGAGAGTATTAGAGTATCTCATATTAACTAAGCATAAAAATGTTAAAGGGTCTATAAGTGGTAAGGGTTAACTATTCAAATGAATAGTTTTAGGCATTTTGAAAATTTTTGACCTAAGTCTAATTCTAATAGATACAATCTTAAAACTATCTTTAGTCATCATGAGCAGACAAAGTTTCAAAATTTTATTTATAGGGAGCTAATTGTGTTTAAATTGAATGACGAATTAGAGCCAACGTTTGAGTCAGGTTCATTATCATTTATTCTTTTAATTTGTGTAGATATGGGAAATGCAATCATTCATGAAGAGGCTAAAAGGCTCATTTCTAATCTTGCTACTGAGGTTCTGCAGGTGGCCATGGTCAGTAATTTTTTCCTCCAAAGTCTTACTTGATGAATTTTGCTCTTACTTACATAACTTGGTATTGATCGAATCATTTTAGACAATCTATGATGTCTGAATAGTGCTCATGGCAAACTAGCATACCAAAAGTATACCTGAGCCACGTATCGTGTTGAATTATATTTATCACTAATGAATCATATCTGAATTCATATTCAGGACACTACAAGAATACAATGCAATCTATGATGTTTTTAAAATGTCGCAGAATCTCCAAAAAAGTTGCAGATTCCCTTTTGTAACGTTTTAAAAAATGTCACAAAAAACATCGTGAATTGTGGTGTAAGCAAAAGGTTTCTGCAACGTTTTAAGAAAAATGTCACGGAATGTATCAACATTCGGCGACGCTTTAGAAAACGTCACAAAAAAGTTGGCCTTTCTGCGACGTTAAAATAAAATGTCGCGGAATCATTAATATTCCGCGACATTTCTGAAATTCCGCAACGTTTCGGAAAACATTACAAAAAGGAAGTTTTCGCGACGTTTAGGAAAACGTCGCGGAAAATTTTTTGCGACGTTTCATATAACGTCACGGAATCTTCAATATTCTGCGACGTTTCAGAAAACGTCACGGAATGTTGATGAATCCGTGACGTTTTAAAGCGTCGCGGAATGCAATAAGAAACATCGCAGAATGCCATTTATTTGTTTGTATATTTTTAATCCGAAAATAAATTTAATTTAATAAATTTCCAATTTCAATAAATTTTTAAATCTTATTTATTTGAAGCTATTCAATATTATTTAATATTGATTTTAATTTATTTATATCATTAATTTTAATAATTATTTATGTACCACAAGAATTTCATAAATGTAGACAATTTACTATTTAATTATAATTTCCAAATATGTCATAATACATTAATTAATATAAAAAGTATGTCATAATTTAATAAGATATCAATATGAGTACATATATCTAATCTAAACGAATATTATGTGTAGAACATAAAAGTTCCAAAAGCTTTTTTTGTTGTTCAAATTTCATTCTTTGTTGCTCGACTTTGGTAGTGAATCGATCCTGCATTTGTTCAACTTTCTTAGTCAATTCATCGACTTGAGACTGTAACTCCTGATTAACGTTCTTCGACTCCTCTAGTTCATCTTGAAGTCTTTTTTTGATTGAAGTCTTCCCTTGTGGTCAAGGCCCAACTCCCATGCCAACCACATAATCAGATCTAGTGCCCAAGACTTTATTGCACACTCCATCCATTATCATTGAATGACCTTGTTCTATTGAATCTGCCAATTCCTTACATATTAATTCCTGAAAAATTAAGAATTAATTAGATACTAAAATTCATAAATACTAAAAAATTTTTGTATTTGAACTATGTACTCACCCATTTTTCTCTGCATTCTGTAGTTGTCCATTGACCTTTACTTTCATCATAAT
>JAOQML010017444.1:0-11902 GCA_027568935.1 Erythroxylum urbanii | reverse complement strand
GAAATTAAGCATTCAAATTCTCAAATTCACACAACAATTACAAAGAAACATTCCAAACATCATAAAGGGCATTTTATCGAACACCTTATAGGCAATATGTATAATCTCAATCTAATCATAAATCAATTGCATTTTTCCATTATTTACCAACAATAACACATATAAACAACAAATCAACCAACAATGACACCAAAAAACCACAAACAACAACAATAATTAAGCAAAATTTCATCACCCAAACACCCACAGTTAACGCTAAAAACATGCATTTTTTGGAGAAATAATACACCCATTAGAGAGCTTATCTTAAACAACACACGATGAGCCAGAAAACGGTCAGAAAATGACCGAAAAATGCAAGGAATGGGGTTGGACAGACGGCACGACGGACGGGATGAGAGAAGAAGAAGAAATTGGGGGGTGGGGGGTGTCGTGCTGTCTGCGTCGTCTTAAAGACGATGAACCAAATGATGTCGTTTTATTTATTAACTAGTCGACATTTACCGACGGAATATACGTTCCGTCGGTATTTAAATTTTCTAATTATTTGACCGCGTCTGGTTGCCACTACATTTTGCGATGGAACCAAATTTCTGTCAGTAAAGTTAATTGAATGTATACCGACGGAACACATTACGTCGGTATATAATAGAAGCTGAACCACATTTACCGACAGTACCTATTCCATCAGTAAATGTCCGAAGCTAGTTAATTGTTGGAAAATTCCCGCAATTATTACCGACGATCATGGTTATGTCGTCGGTAAACTTAAAATAAGTTTACCGACAGACGATATTCTGTCGGTGAATAGCAGACACTGAGCATAACTTACCGACGGACTATGTGCCGTCGGTAAACTTCTAAAGCAATTAAATTGCAATAAGTATTCCTATAATTTTTGTCGATGGTAAAGGTTGTGTCGTCGCTATATGTCGACGGAGATTTTGCGTGAAATTCATTCCCTCCATTATTATCGACGGTAATATATTTCCATCGCTATATATAAACAGTACAAAGTATTTACCAACGGATTATTATTTTCCATCAGTAAATAGCTATGGTTTTTTGTTCGTCGGAAAAGTTCCGTCGCTAATTTATGATTTTGTTATAGTGAAAGAGGTTGCGCAACAAGGAAGTTCCCATAGTCAATGTTCTTTGGAAGAGCGACAAGGTCGAGGTGATGACGTGGGAGCTTGAGGATGCTACGAGACGTCAGTACTCCCAAATAATTGTATCCTTTTAGGAGTTTTGAGGACGAAACTCTTTTGGGGGAGGACTTGTAACACCGGACTCTTTGACCCCTTTTTATATTGGTCTGTACTTGGAGATACTACTGTATATTGGCATATACATGGTAGTATATGAGTTTAAAAATAGATTTGAATCCTTTCGGTATATATGCCAGTGATCTATAGTACTATACACCTTTACATGAACTTAGAGTTCATCGGTATGCGAAATCTTGGAGATTTCTGACATATAAGCTTCTAACAGTGTAAAATTGAGTCCATTGGATGGATATGGCCATGGTGGTTAAGTTAAATGTGTTTTAATGTTTTAGAGGTGATTAGTCATGATTTATAGACTTATTGGACACTTAGAAAGCTTATATGTTAGAAATCTCCAAGATTTCGTAAACCGATGAACTCTAAGTTCATGTAAGGGTAGATAGTATTATATATCACTAGCATATAAACCGAAAGGATTCAAATACATTTTTGAACTCATATATAACCATGTATATGTCAATATGCAATAGTATCTCTAAGTACAGACTAATATAAAAAGGGCTCAAAGACTCTGGCATTACATCACCGCTCAAATTCAAGCTCTCATTCACAAACCACATAAAGCATATATCAATCAGAAGGGATCACTTCTACCATTGATGACAATACATTGAAACCACATAGAGTGAACATTCCAAGCCAACATCTACCTTATATTTAACATACTCAAATACCTCATTCATTACAACTTTAGGAGGATGCAATAATCATAAACAACCATTTAACATATATTCACTTCCTCCTTGATACATTTATTTAAACAATTTTTCTTTTCTTTTCTTTTTTTCTTTTCTTTTTCTTTTTATCTTTTTTAATGAAAACATTAAAAGAAATTACATTATCATGGGCATTTCAATGATATGACATAAAATAGCATTCCAATGATTATAACCAACCCACACATATGTACACCACCACACTTAGAATTTTATACATCCATAAGCTAAACAATCACAAATGCTCCACTAGCTTTATAGCTTAGGTAAGACATTTGGTTAAGTTTAAAAGTATATAATATAGTTGATACAAAAAGAAAGGTATAAAGATCAAGGGGGCTTATGAAAAGAAAAATCATATAATGGGTAGGTTATTTGGCTAATGTAGCTTGGAAAAACAAAGAATGCCCGATCATCTCCAAATTAATGCATATGATAAGAATGTGATCTTGAATAGAAAGTCAAAGCAAAGTTATGATGTACAAGTCATAAAGGTCATATATAAACAAAGACAATGATATGGATTTGCCAATCTAATAAGACTTTAAATTCTCACCGTCTTTGTCTGTCACTAGTCACTATTCTTCCAAAGATAATACATTTTAACCAATCACAAGAGTAAAAGTACATGCTAAGTTACTATGAAATTCTTTAGTCAATTCGTTCTCCAATCATGACTATGTATATAAGCAATAGAAAAGAGAAAACATTTATTTTTTTGTTGTATTCTTTCTCTCATTTTGATTGAAAACTTAACAACAGGTAAAAATAAACAAATTCAAAAACACACATGCATATAAGAAACAAATGCAAAAATTTAAAGCAAAGAAATTAATTCCCTTAGATTGCCTGCCAAGAAGTGCATTTGTTTAGGGTCACTGGCTCGACTCCATACTCTCCTCACGTGAAAAAATGTAGTACAGTTTGAGCCACTTCTATGTAAGGTAGTTCAAGATAAGGCCTTAGTTGATAATCCTTCATATTCAACATATGCCCTATCTTTAAATTCTCAATCTTTACTGGGAGGAATATCTCGAATGTCTCTTCACCTTATTCCTCCTTATTTAATTTCTCTGACATGCTAGGAAAAGGCAAAGAGTCAGTCATAACAATATATTGGATCTCAATATTTACCTCTGAGCTAAAAGATGTATCCTTTTCGGTTTCAAGCTCCTCCTCAACTTCTTCAATAGAAACAATCCCTTGAGTAGTCCACTTAATATTCTCAAGTTCCTCTTCATTCTGTAAGGCCTTTATGTTAACATCCCTTGGCAGCTTAAAGAGTGGACATGTGTCCTATTTGTTTTCTTAACAAGTGTCCTTTAACTAATCTTACATCTACACCAACATAGACACTTCCAGCATCATCTTTATGTTTCTTCTGTTTTCTTTCCCTCTCCTTCCTCTCGCTGTTGAAACTCACTTATCCCTCACATCTCGAGTTTTTGCTTTAAATTCTATCCATTACCACCTCAAAACCTTTGTCAATTTCTCCTTAAAGATAGGTATATTCTGTTGTCTTCTTCTTGGCTCTACTGGAACTCATCATATTCCCTCATAGGTCTTGAGATGATCTGGAATGCGTGTGAGGCAAAGCAGGCTTAAAACATTGAGGTGAAATTTAATTTGAACAAGTAAGTGAAATACTGATCTTTGTGGCTTCTATTAACAGAAATTATGATGAATGATTAGAGATAGATTGAATGTGGTATTGGTGTTAACATTATGCTGGAACGTGATGAATGAAAGGGGTATCTTCTCTTATGTTCTTGGATGCATGACAACAGTATTTTATAGGTTGTTATATGGATGATTTAAGTTAGGATTTGAAGTATAATTGATGATGAATTCATGCTAAGGATAGGTGTTAATGAAATGTTTTCAAATCTAGAAAATTTAGGACTGCATGTATGATGGTATAAAGTGAATGGTAATGAAGCAAATGAGTAGATTTTTGTGAGTTCTAATGTAACCAAGTTGGAAGCTAGACTAGCATAAAATGACGTAGCTTTAAAGGACATGAATTTTGGAAAAAATCAAATAGTAGTGATGTCTCTAAGTATATGAAATTCGTGGAGATTTAAGGAAGAAAGACAGTGCATGATTGTGGCCCTTAATGCACAATCGTGGCCTGTTGCATAAGCTTCTGTCATGATCGTGGCAAGTCCCCCATGATCGTGGGCCTAGTTCTGGATTAATTTCCTTTTTTGTGTACATGTTGAACCAGCTGAGGAAAAGTCACTCTAAATTGGTGTATTTGCTCTCTATTAAGGCTTGGAATGAACCTAAATTATTACTTGATTAATAGGTTAAGAGCATGATAAGTTTAGGTTAATTGATGTCATTACTTAAAGAATGTACTGTTTTGGTGTCAATGTAACCAAATCTAGAAAATTATGATGTGATAAAGGAATAAAGGTATTCTTATAAATGCAAACATGATCTTAAAGATATGAGTAATGTGTATTAGGCATGAATGAATGAGAATTAAAGAACATAAGGTAATTATGAATGAGAATTGGGTAATTGTATGAATATATATTACTAGAAAAGTTTTATGAAGGTATGATTGATGAATATAGAGTAAATCAATCTACTTAAGGTATAGAATTGATTACAAACTAATTGTATACAAGTTATAATGTTTGAATGGTCAAGATATTTGTATAAAAATATATACCCAAAAAGTCAATTAAGCATGCATTGAAACATGACACATGTACATGTGCATGATTGTATATTCGTATGGTTAAACAATTAGTGATTTGTTAATTATGTGTGTATTACATGATGATAGATGTGCAAGGTGATTGTCAACATCTAGACATTGCCGAAACATCGAGGCAACAGCTTTTCTGGAGTGTACTGTGAGTTAACTTAGATGTGTAAACTCAATTATATGTGCTTCTATATTTATTGAATGTTTAATCTGAAATGTGTGTATAATTGATTGATAAATGCTAGACTTAGATCTGAGGGGCTTGATATACGAGATGTGTATACTAAAATGAAAACATGGAATATGAAATGATACATCTCATCATATTGAAATGCATGATTAGATAAAAGAGTTATAACTAGAGTGACCAATATAGGCAAAGAACTTTGGGCTCAAGATTGTGAAAAAGAGGCTCAAGCTCAGATGACAAGGACTTGGTATTCACAATGGATATAGGCTAGAAATGATCTCAATGTCCACAATAGATACGGGACAATAAATTAGGTTGATAAGCACTTGGTCACAACAAAACAAAAAAACGAGAATGGAAACACATGTTCATTTACATATACATCACTACATATATCAAATGAGTGAATTGAAATGTATTATTGAATTGATTTGAAATAGTGAATTACAGTTGAAGTTAATGGAAAATGTGTTATGATATGCTTGTGAAAGTATGATAAACTTGATGTACTCCTTGAAGTATGATGAAATGTGATGTGGTATCCAACACTGGATTATATGATCTACTTATTTTTGTGATCTGACTCAAGTGAATACATCGATAATGGTTCACTTATTGAGTTCGTAAACTCATCAAAATTGTAATGTTGTTTTTTAGGTTCAAGGGAGTTCTAGCTATTGAGGTTATATAGTAGAAGTCTAGTACTTACATTTTGGGGACAAGAATGACTCAAAGGTCTGATCAGCTGAATCTGAAAAGTCTGTTTAGAGTCTTATGTATTAGCATCCCATTTCATGTTATATTTTTGGTACTGAGATTGAACTCAAACAAATGTTGAGTAATGTATGTATGGATTGTGAACTGTAATGACATGTGACTTTTATGTTTGTGAATGAAATGGGAAGAATTGAAAATTTAGAATGCTTATGATATGTTTAATGCCTTTAATGAACTAGCTTGATTCTCCTAATATACCATTTTCATATAGTATGTTTTCGAATATCCTTTTGTATGTTCAGGCATATACTCTATGTGAGTGGTATGTTATAACCAAGGTTCCAACAACAAGCACCTCCACCTAAAAAGACCAATTTGGAAGAGATGATGTTAAGATTTCTTTAAGAATCATATATGAGACATTAGAGAACAAAGGCTTCCTTATGCAACTTGGAGCTTTAGGTCAACTGGTGACAATATTAGCTTAAGGTCAAAGGGAAATTTTCCTAGTACCACTGAAACAAAGCCTAACAAACATGTGAAGGTAGTCACCCTTATGAGTGGAAGGGAATTTTAAGCAGATAACAAAATCCAAGGTGAGGAGGAGCATAGCAAGAAGAGTCAAGAGAAGACAAAAGATATACGACATCCTCCAAAAGCTAAGGAAAGATCATATAGATAAGCAATTCGGTAAATTCCTTGAACTACTTAAACAACTTCATATTAACTTACCTTTTGTTGAAGTTATTATGTAGATGCCCAAAATATACCAAATTTTTGAAGGAGCTATTATCTTCTAAGATGAAGTTGGAGGAGTGAGCCACTGTACAACTACGTGAGAAATGATTGGCGATCTTGCAATACAAGTTACTAGAAAAGCTTAAATACCAAAGGAGTTTCACTATCCCTTGTTTTATTGGTAATTTCTCGGTAAAAAAGGCTTTAGCTAATTGAGCTACTAGTATTAATTTGATGCCTTATAAATTATTTAATAACTATAATTACGAGAACCTAAACCCACTAAGATGAGCATTCAATTGTTTGATAGATATATTAAAGATCATAGGGGTATTATTAAATATGCACTAGTAAAATTTGATAGATTCATCATCCTAGTTAATTTCATAATACTTGATATGGATGAGGATATAAAAGTACCTTTGATTTAGATCGACCCTTCCTAGCTATAGTTAGAGCCATTATTGATTTTAGTGATGGAAAACCAATTTTTACAGTGGGGGAAAAAGGTCACTTTTAAGATATCTAATGCCATGAGACATGCCCTTGAGTGCGATGATTCTTGTTATTTTATTGATATTAATGATTTTGTAACTTTAGATATTATGCATGAAATTGTGTACAAAAACATGCAGGAGTTATTTATAAATCAAGATGAGGATGACAATGAGGCTACTAAGCCTCTTACAAGGAAGAAAGAGTTTGAAGGAATAGACAAAATTTCAGAGATCAAGTTGAAACCCTCCATTGAAGAAGGAGTTGAAGAAACTCCTGGATCACCTCGAATATGTGTTTCTTGAGAAGGATTCAAATTACCAATAATTATTGTGTCAACTCTAGAGGTAAATCAAAAAGAAAAGATGTTGAATGTGCTTAAGGAGAATAAAAGGGACATTTTGTATAAGATCTCTGATACTAGGGGAATTAATCCTTCCTATTACAGGAACAAACTTTTAATGGAGGATGAGTTTAAATCAATGGTACAACCTCAAAGAAGGCTGAACCCTAATATAAAGGAAGTGGTAAAGGTGAAGGTAATTAAACTCTTAGATGTTGGAGTGATTTACCCTATCTTTTATAGTTTTTGGATAGACCCTGCGTAGTTAGTTCTAAAGAAAGGAGCAATGATAGTGGTATCTAATGAAAAGAATAAGTTGATTCCTACAAGAACCATCAATGGATGGAGAGTATGCATCGACTACAGAAAGCTGAACGATGTAACTAGAAAGGACCGTTTTTCTTTTCTTTTATAGATCAAATGTTGGATCAGCTAGCTAGAAACATGTACTACTACTTTTTGGATGGACTTTTGGGTTACATTCAAATCCTAATTACTTCAAAGGATCAAGAAAAAACAACCTTCACATATCCCTATGATATGTTCGCTTACAAATGGATACGTTTTGGATTGCGCATGGCACTTGCCAAATTTCAGAGGTGTATGATGGCAATCTTTGATGATCTAGTCGAGGACATAATGGAGGTATTAATGGATGATTTTTTTCTTGATTCATTTGATTTATGCCTCTATAATTTAGAAAAACTATTAGAAAGATGTGAGAAGATGAATAAAGTGTTAAACTAGGAAAATTATCACTTTATTGTACAAGAAGGTATAGTTTTAGGCCATAAAATTTCTCACAAGGGTATTGAGATAGATAAAGATAAATTAGAAGTTACAGAGAAACTACCACCTCTTCCTCGATTAAGGTTATAAGAAGTTTTTTAGGACATGCAAGCTTTTACAGAATATTTGTTAAAGATTATTCTAAAATTGATAAGCATTTAACTATGTTATTAGAGAAAGACATGCCTTTTACATTTAATCAAGAATTTTTAGATGCTTTAAACATTCTTATAGAAAAGTTAACTAAGGTCCCAATTATGGTTGTACCGGATTGGAATTTACCATTTGAGCTAATATGTGAAGCGAGTGAATTTGAGGTAGGTGCAGCACTTTGATAGCGAAGGATAAAAACTTTCAACTAATTTACCATGCTAGCAAGACTTTGACAGAGCTCAAGAAAATTACACCACGACAGAGCATGAGTTTCTAGCAATGGTTTTTGAGTTTAATAAATTTAGATCATATCTAGTTTGGTTTAAAGTTATTGTTTATATTGACTAATTTGTATTGAAATACTTGTTGAATAAACCAGATGCCAAACCTCAATTATATAGATAGAATTTGCTATCATAGGAATTTGATTTAGAGATTATATACAAGAAAGGGTTTAAAAACCTAGTAGCAAACCATCTATCTCACCTTGAAAACCCAAATTTAGAAAAGCTGAATGAAGAAGGCATTGAAGACTCATTCCTAAAAGAGCGCCTAATTTGGAGGAGTTATGTGAGGTCAAACCCCCTTGGTTTACATATATCGCAAATTATCTAGTAGCTAAGATCTTGCCAAAAGCTTTATCTTATCGTAAAAGAAGAAATTATTTACTTATTTAAGAGACTATTTTTAGGAAGATCTATATTTTTTCTGTATCTGTTCAGATCAAATACTGAGAAGATGTGTAGCTCACTCTTAGGGGTGGAAGATCTTACAGTACTGTCATGTTGGACCTACCGGAGGACACCATAGTGCAAATAGGACACTCAAAAATTCATTTAGGTTTTTATTCGTCTTTAATTTCTAAAGAAGCCCAGAGGTACGTAGCTTTATGTGATAGATGCAACGATTAGGTAATGTCTCTCACCAGGATAAGAAGCCCAAAGGTACGTAGCTTTATGTCCCCTAATTTTTAATGACATTTGTCATTAAATCCTAAAGTCATGTATCAATAATTTTTAGTAGCTTTTGACACTTAATTCTACTACCATTTATGAATTGTCTTGTCACTTGGCATTTTTCCTAGTCCAAAAATATCCTAAATCTCATAAATTTCCCAAATTTCACCAAAAATTCTAAATTAATAATTATACTCGCCAAATCAATTTCCAAGACAAAACATTCACTATTCACATCATAATCACCTTTAAAATCATTTATATCCCAAAATATGTCAAATGAGTGCATGAACAGTCATTGCAATGTGTATAAAAATCAATTCGTGTATATGTGTAAACTACTAATATGCATGAGTATACAATGCACCTTATAATTTCTCAGTAATGGTTCTCATGTACAATTATCTAGGGTTCTAACCCTTAGTATGGGAAAACAGGATACTACATTACCTAAGCCAAATTAAACCGTTATAAAGACCTTTTGATTTTTGTTTCTAGTTTATATGTAAGCGGTGGAGTTATAATAAAATTGCAAGTTTATGGTTAAGAGTTCTATTATACATTGATTTGAGCGATCTTATACGTTTCACCTTAAACACTTCAGTGTACTTGGTGAAACCTTGGTAAGGGTGAAAAGAATTGTGCTTTTAATGTGAACAAGATTATTGATGCTATTATTATTGATATTGATTTATAAGGTTAGTTTTAGGATAACTTGACTTTAATTTTACATTAATTTGATTTATATGATATTATAATTTAGACTATAGATAGATAGGTCGAAATTAATGAGGGATAGATGTTTATAAGATTAATGATGTAGATTATGATTCCCTTGATGATAAGAAAAAACTTAAGTGTGGGGATGTCTGATAAATGCATATTTGACTATAATTATACACCCATATTTGATGTAATTTTCTTGATATTTTATAGTTTGATGTACATTTGGTGCTTAATTCTCTCTGAGTGCATTTATAGGTAATAATGTAACACACCACTATCATAAAGCATATGCCCGAACATCTAGAGGACATTCATGAACATACCCTATGAAAATGGCATGTTAGAGCAATCACATCAACTTATTATGGCATCATACAGAAAATAAGTATTTCTAAAGATCAAAACTCCTCATTTCATTCACAAAATGAAACTTACTTACATTGTCATTACATTTCACAATCCATGTTTATACATAACATAACATTTGGGATTTTATAGTTCTATACAAAAAGTTCAACAAGAAAGGAGAAGTTAAACAAAAGTATTCTATCTAGACTCCACAGGTATCAGCTGACTAAACCTTTGAGCCATTCTTATTTTCAAAATTAACAGTACTAGACTTTTATTATATCACCTTAGAAGCTAGGTCTCCCTTGTACCTAAAAATCAATGTTGCAATTTTGATGAGTTTACGAACTCAATGAGTGAACCATCATCGATGTGCTCACTCAAATCAGAACACAAATATCATAAGTATAAACCAAATTCACAAAAGTATTTCCCAATTCAGTAGATGTATCACATCATTCCACATTGAATACCAGATCATAATATACATCATATCTCAATGATACATCATTAACTACAAATATTTCATATAATGATTTAAGAATAATTCAATCATTTATCTCAACCATTCATATCATCAATATGTTCAAAATCATTTCATATCACTATATCATCACAATTCAGTAATTCTTCGCAATCATTCACATGATACATGTAAAGATATATATATATATATATATATATAAATGCAATGTATCCTTTCCTTTGTCAATGTATCCTCTCCTTGTTGATGTATCCTCAACTAATCTGATCTACCACTTGTTCTTTTTAGACAACTTGGTTAACAAGATCCTTTTGTGGGAAAGGAGAGAAATATTTGGAGGAGATATTTCTTAGAAGAAAGAAGCCAAAGATGAGACACCTCTCATACAAATTTCAGCTAACACATGCAAGAAAGGAGAGAGAGTCTAAAAAAAAAAGAACACCTCTCTTACACCTTCGCAAATTCGGTTATGCATGAAAAGAAAGAAGTGAAGACCATCCAATCCATCACTTCATTCTTTAATCAAACATAAAGAAGCCATTAAATGAGACTCTTCTCATTTATTTTGAGAGGGCTATATGAAAAGACCAATAACCTAAAATGACATGTCAATTTCAGTTTTAGTGATGAAAGAAGGAAGATGATCTATCAAATGCACCTCTTTCATCTTTAATCAAATGAATGCTAAAAGGTTACAATACATGCCATCATTAAAAGACAACCATTAAACCATTTAATGGTAAGATCATTACTCCATTTAATGGTGATAAAGCATGATAAATACCATCTTTATTTGGCAATTCAATGATAAATATGCAGCTGCACATTTAGCCCTGGTAAAATCGAAATTGCACCTTTCATTTCTTTAAGAATTTTGTTTTAATTTAATTAATATAATTAATCAAATTAAACCAAAGTCTAGCCCATTTCTAAATTTTTATTTGGGCTTCTAATTAACCATTAATTAGTGCGAGCCCAACATTCAATCATTAGCTTTAAAACCTCCATTTACATTTCTTACTTTGCTTAATAACCTTCCTTGAAGCCAAGTGGGGAATATTATTGTACTTAGATAATTCAAGCTCCTTTAAGCCTAAAATTAATTTAATCTCATTAGAATTAATTCTAGCTTAGTAACTAAATGACATTCCACTAAAGACAATTAGTTAAACTCTTGAATTACTAAATATTATGAGAACACATATTTCAAATAAGATGTCCAATTGCAAACCCTATTAT
>JAOQML010017427.1:0-11904 GCA_027568935.1 Erythroxylum urbanii | reverse complement strand
TGAGTATGACTGATTTAGCATAAATCTAAAACAATGCAAAATAGATTAAAAAACCACTAGAGATAAAACAATGCAAGTATTCAATAATAGAAATTAAATAATATAAACACCTAGATAAGAATTTTCCTAACTTTATATTTACTCGTGATTAAGATGTTTAGAGATTTTATGAATTAGACAAATAAAATCTCCTAATGTAATGAATTAAAACCTTTCAATGTTTAATAACCTATCCCTCAATCAACTAACTAGTATTTCTACTTAATCAATACATATTAGAATACACTAAGTTCTATGAAGTTTTTTAAAAAGTTTCACCCTAATACTAGAAATGTAATATAGGTATGTTTTTATTGCTCCATTTAACTCTTAATACCAGTGTGTAGTTTAATCAACAATTAACTTTTTCCAATAAAACTTGATTGTAGTTTTCTCTACCACAATATTGTAACTCTAAAAAAGTGAATCTCTAATTATATAGTAATGTAGTAATAAGTAGAATATCATTCCCACAAGAATAAGCATTTGCTATATATGAACCTCCTATTATTATCTAGTTAATAAAAAACAGTGTGAGTGATTTATTATAATCCTAATTTCTACTAAATAGATTGAGATGCCAATAAACACAATAAAAGCAAGTAATCGACAGAACAAATCAGACTATATAAAAATTTAGATAAGGATTCTATCTAGCTTCATCTTGTACTAATGATTCAGTGATTTAGATATTTTATAAGTTGGACACAAGAAATATCATAATGTAATGAATTGTCACATTTCAATATACAACCACTTTTTGTATAGTTGATTAACCAATATTCCATTCTAATTAACATTTTTAATAATGCACTAAAAATTTTGAAGTTTACTAAAAGTTTTAATCCTAATACCACAAAATCATGTAGTTCCATTTTTTAGTTCCCATTAAACTCCCAATATCATTTCCTAAGTCAATTTGCAAACAAGTTCTTTCGAACTTCTGCATGCAAATTTAGATCTAATTAAACTTTCAATTAAATTTAACTATAATTATGATCAGCAAATATAGAACTCTTTTACAAAATATGAAAATCAATTTAAACAAAGAAAAATATTAGAGTTCCTTCCGTCTAGATATAAAAGAAAATAACCACAAAGTAATCCTCAAAGTAATAAAAACAACAAAAAATTAAAGAGTTCAAAGAAATTTTTTTTAATAAAGATATCAGTCTCTTTATGGATTTTGCTTCCTTAGAATGGTTATAGATATCTCTCTTTGTTAAAGACGATTGTAAGGTGTGCTCTAGGATTTTTCTGTCTCTAATGATTTTTAAACCTAATTGAAACATGAAAAATCTAAAAGAATTAAAAAAGATAAAAAGCAACCTTTATGTGCGTTTTTTTTCAAGTACAACTATTCCTAGGATATGATCATTTTATGCCATAATCATATCCTAGGTCGTGTACTTTACTATTTCTGTATAACTATTTCTGGAGAGAAACATAGGCACTAACACACTGACATTCTAAACCATATACTCCTCTATAACTTCTCCATCGTATGACATGGGCTCTAACCTAGCCATGCAAGAGGTTGTTTCTTTAATACCAAAGTTTCAGAGAGTAGAACATAAGCTGCAACACATTTGTTATGAGATTGTATTTAACTAAAAATGCATTTTCTTCTCCTTTTGAGTTGTAAAAATCTTCAATTATTGGCCAATATCATTCCTAAGTAACATATCCACAATTTCCTAAAGCTTAACATAATAGCGATCAAATCGAGGTACTTTAAATGGAAAACATAGACAGTTTCTGGGTAACACACACACATGATAAACATACATAAAGCACCTTCATATTTAGATTTTTGCTTGCGCTAAATCAAATAAATCTCAAAAGTTATCAACCTAAGTAAGTTTCAATTCCAAGAAGAATAAATACTCCAATTAAAAAAACTAAGTATGATCATTATTTTCCTAATCACATTGTTCACTAACCACCTAAGTTTTTAGATACTTACACTAACTTGTAAATTATTAATACAACCTAATAGTCTTTCAAATTTTAACTCTTTTCAAACACTTATACCTTATATATAAAATAAAAAAGATTAAAATGTATAAATTAATAAGTAATTAACAAACCATATTGAAACAAACAATTGTAAACTTAATTTTGAAATTTTTTTAGAGCACAATGAGCTTATTTAATCTATCATCCGAACCTTTTAATGTAATAATATACAAATTGTCATAAATACCTTGAGTTCCTTATTTAGATCACATTTTCAAATAGCTAATTTTGACCTACTACTTAGATTAAAATTAACGAAATAGCATATATTAAATGTTCAAACTTTATTCACGCGATTTTTATATTACATAATTTGACATTCAAAATGGAATAATCTGATTATTAAGATAAAATCTAAAATCAAACTATGTTAAAATTATATACATGGTATATCATTCAATTCTAGTATCATTCTTAAGATTGTTGGTCAAGTTTAAACTAAACTATGCATTAGTGACCATATCCATCAACATAGTATGGTTGAATCACAAAGTAATTTGAACATCTAATGAATCACCTTAATTTCCTTAATTTTTGTTGTTTATTTCCTAGAATTGTAACTTAATAAGTTAATTGTACTTAAATTGATTCATTTGAAGATTGTTTCTTGTTTAACAATGGCTTAAAGTAAACCCCTTCCCACGAATTATAAATTTTCCTTGATGGAAGAATATTAAAAAATGAACTAAATAACCGTATATGAAAAGTGGAGAAATATTAAAGGAAATAAAGAAATAGAAAATTTTCTCTGAGCTTAATGATGGATCAAACCTAAATAAAAACTACAAACAACACAAAGAAAAGTGAAAACTGAAAAAAGACATAAAAATAAAAATAATATATAAGGTCAAAGAAAATTTTTTCTAATAATTAAGGACACTGTAAATCAAATTTATTATCGTTTATAAAAATAAATGATTGAGTTACATCTTAATAAGTGCTTCCTTATAATCTTATAGCTAGACTCTGTCTTTATTTTTGTTTATAAGGTAAGTAACAAATTTGTGGCTCTTTTCCAATAAATCTTATAGGTCCCTTGTAAAGGTATTATTCCTTTGATATCTAAGATGTTCTATGCTAATGTCTTCATTTGCTTCATTGGTATATGATTATCTTCACCTTTTATAACCTTATCTTGCTCAATGCAATATCCTGATAGATTTCCTAAAAAGAATTATAAACATTAGTTCCTTTTATATTAATACCATAACATTAATCATCACAAGAAACAGAATGATTTATCATTTTAGATCTATTAAAGATGGTCTATTCTCCTTCAACTATCTCTTTTTCTACCTACACCAGTTCTTTACCACTCTTCATAATGATTTCCATCAACCACTTCTTTAGGTTCACTTTTTTAGGAAGGTTTCCCACCCCTTTTGAATTGATAAAATTGACTAATTGCATAATTTAAAACTCTAAATTCATATTTTACATTGCCAATAAATTAACCTTTGAGTATAATCTCTTAAACCTCTTAAAAATTGCACGAGCTAGCTTCTAAATGGCTAACTCCTAAACTAGTTTTCCTTCTTGTTATAATGCGAGTCATTGATGAAATATAAGGAAGCTAATTAGTTGTGCACTTGAACTATTTTCTTGATTTCCTTTATTATCTCAAGAAATTTCGATGATATCCTTACACCAAATTATATGTGCTATTGTAGGAGTTGTTATGATGTTATTGATAGTTTCCCAAGTAGTCAACTTGTTTGGTTAGCTTAGTAAAGGAATTTCCAACTTGATAATCATTGCTTCTATGTCTTTTTCCACATATCTCATAATATAATGATTAAGCTATTTTCACTGTGCCATTTAGTTCATTCATTTTTTATTGATAAAGCTTTCACCAAAGTTGCCCATATGGTAAGAACATCAACATTATGTATTACTGCTAGTTGTCTTGCTTGATTTACATTGATAGTTGTTCATTATAATCTTCTCAATCAAATTTAGAGAGAATTTTAGGGTTTTTATTATTCAAAGTTCCCCTAATTATGTTCTTTTCAACATTTATGAAGAAATATTTTTAGACTAATTGAGAAAAACATAAGTGAGCATGGCAGATTCAAATAACATTACAAATACCAAAAAAAAAAATCTCACACTTACCATTATAAAAGACCTCATTTCTTATATGCAATAGAAGAAGACTCCATCATGTTTAAAAATCAATCCATACAAGAGTTCCATCTTCATTTCTAAAAGAGATTAAAACCAAGCCAAAGCTCTAGCTTCCTTTACTACACTAAAACCAAAGATACTCCTTTTTAAGTATCTTAAAGTGCCAATAACCACCACCAGACTTGTCATTAAATGATGCCTACCTCTCCTTGATGACATCATAAAGGGATTAGGATATGGAATAATAAAAAATTATCATATGCTGGTACCCTTGAGCTTGTTATATTCATTCTTAAAAACATCCATATATGCTGTTGTTCCCACTTATCTTTACCTTGTAGTAAAATTAAAATCATAAAGAACTTTATTAAGAAATTATTATGTATTAGTGACTCAAGCAATCACCTTTATGCCAAAGTAAAGTTCAAAGATTTTTATTGCTTTAAATAGGAAGGAGTATTGGGGATCCACTCCATCAAATCTATCAACAACATTTTACTTACCTCATAAATCTAGGAATCATTGGTAGTTAAAGAATCCTTATGGGTAAAATGGATTCATACCTATTACCTATAAAAGTGAAACATCTGGAGCATCAAACCACTAACTAAATCCTCTTGGAAACTCCTCCGAATGAAACTAAGAGAAATATTACATTATAACAGTCAGAAACTGGTTAGTAATGAAAATGTCATTTATTTTTAGTATGATAATTGGCACAGATTCAAACCATTATTTAAGCTCCCTTATTTCCAATAGCTTATGCAACTACTAACTACTTAAGCTAGAGTTAAAGATGGTAAGTAAAAGAGAATGGAGCTATAAACTAAGAGGATTAAGTGAGATCATGGCTAATACATCCAATTACATACTGAAATCAAATAAGAAGGAAAAAATCATTTATAAAGACGAACCCTTTGGAAAATTTGCAAATAAATCTTTCTTAGCTTTGTTTAAATCCTTGTATGTTAAAGTCAGGTGGTTTAAGTTAGTGTAGGATCAAAGTTGTAGTCCCAAAGCTAATTTCACGTTATAGATGTTACTCAAAGGAAAACTATTGACAAAGTATAATATTAGAAAGGCTGAGATAGATAACATCTTCTACTTATACAACCTAGAGCAAGAATCCTTGAGCCACCTCAGTTGTAAAACTTTCGACATCATCTAGGAAAAAGATCTGAGTTAGAGCAACTTCATTTATCCTAAAATTAACCCAAATAACATCATTGCATGGATATGTTCTTATAAATTTCGAGAAAAATCTCACAAGAAAATCTTCAACATGACACTTAGTAATTACTTATATTTGGTTAAAGGGAGAGGGGTAGGAGAACATTTCAAGTAATTTAATAAGAGAGTAATAAAATGATAAGGGGCCAAGAAACTAGGTTAATGAATTATTATGGGTGAAAACTAACTCGTTAAAACTCTATTTTGAACTCTCCATATTATAGAACATAAGGTGATTTCAAATGAAAATCCACGTAACAAATAAGAAAGGAAAGTTAAAGATTCAATGAGGTCTCTCTAGACAATCCCTATACCTGTTGTTGTAGTATGGTCTTGTTGTTTCTAATGCACATAAGTTCGGCAACATTGAGTTAAATTTTTAGTTTAAACCTTATTATCAAATTAAATATTGGTCTTATTTGTACCTTGTACTTTTTTCCTTATACCATCATAAGGATTTGTTTTAATATATATATTTTAATTTCTCCCAAAAAAATCCCACTATTTGTTACATTAATCATGTACTTTGTTGCATAGTCTAAAACATGTAGAAAATTTAGAGTTGAAATCGTTTAGCACATCCTTAACATATCATTACATTTATCCTATGAATCATATAGTGTCTCATTATCGTATTGTGAATAAATAGAGATGTCATTTTGAAGTTTGGTAGTCTTTATTGTTGGGAAGCACTTTGTCAAAAACTTCCTCACTAAATTCTTTCATATAGTGATTGAAAACATACATCCTATCTTCAATACTATTTTTATCAATCATTTAATGAGAATGGAAACAACTTCAACTAGTTGGTGCCATCGATTTCCATTAACCTTAAAGGTGTAACATATTTCCAAGAAGTTAACAATACGCATGTTGGGATCCTTATTTAGCAGATCATCAAATTATACAAATTGTTGCATCATCTGGATGATACTTAACTTGATTATAGAGTTTCTTACTTTTTACTACCATTCTAGCTACATTGGACTATGACTCTACAAAAAATAGATTCATATAGTCCAATTTTGTTCTACGTTCTACCTCTATATTAATAGGTTGGACTAACCTGAAACCAAAAGAAAATCAAGCATAAAATAAATAATTTAAATTAAATAAATGAGTATAAAGAAAAAGAATGAAAATGACTGCCTTAATAATGGTTGAGTTTATTTATTATTACTAGAATCTCCACAAATGATGCCAAAAACTTGATTGCAAGTTTCTCTTCCAAAATAATCTAACTCTAGGCAATTAAATCTACCATTGTATAATATTGTAGTAATAAATAAAGTAGCATTTCCACAAATATACAATAAGTAATATATCTGGTGAGTTTTATATGCATATGCATGTATGATACCAAAGTCTTTCCTATTACAAATCTATCACTCACTAACTAGGTAAGTGCACCTATTATTAGTAAGCAATATAATAGTAAGTAGAGGTTAAGTCTCATAAAGAAGTAATATAGAGTAGAAAGCATAAATCTCATAAAGACACAATGTATAGTAGAAAGCCTAGAATTGTTAACTACCCTAAAGATAACAAATAAAAAATGGATTTATAGGTCTTGAATAATAAAATATAAAATAAAACTAAAACTTGGACAGAATAACAAGTCAACTAATTACAAGAGAATTCAATTAAATACTATATATAGAATGATACTTCCCTAATAGTACTTTTGGCTTTATAATTTGATCAAGCTAAGTTGAATATATTCTCTAGATTGGTAGGATCTCTTTGGCACTAAAACTGTAATTTCTCAGACTACAATTATTTACTCTCTGATTAGTTAACTTATATCACTATCATTACTAACACCTTTTTGAATACACTAAGTTCTTTTAAATCTCATAAAAGGTTTCACCTTAACACTAAGAAGATCATATGGGTCATTCTCGAGCACTCTATTAATCCCCTCTACCTAAGCTATGAATCACTCACAAGTATGCTCTTTCTTGAGATCCAAAAATAAATTCAAATTAAGTTTAGGCATTGGTATGAATAAGTCAACATTAAGATTAATAAAAAATAATTCATAAAATATATCTCACATAACATATTAAATTACATCAATTATTAAAAAATTAACCACAAGGGTTTCCCTATCTAAATATGGAAAAGTTTCTAGCCATAAAACATGTTCAAAATATTGAAATCAAGAGACAAAAGCAAAAAAGTCATGATAGAAACAAATCTAGATGAATTTTTATTTCCTTCAATAAGTTGATACATTTAGACTAAATCTAGATCTTAATTTTATAGTGAAAAATATAATAGAAATTCACTTTCTGAGGGTTGTAGAAGCCTTTCAAAAGCTAATCATTTAGGGACAAAAGATTTCTTTGATGAATGTTTTCTCTAAATGTCAGCTAAAGTTCTCCAAAATTTAAGGTTTCCACTCTAAAATATGTTTTACTTTACCTAAGGCATGATCATGGCCTAGATTGTGAGCCTTACTATTTCTTTTAAATGATAGAAGTGGATTTTGGAATGGTTATATGATTAAACCTTAGATCTCACTATTTCTTTGAAATTAATACATTTCTAACATGATAGTGTCATTAAACTATAGATATTCTTATTTCTTCTCTTACTTACATATGATCTCATATATAGCGACCCCATAGGCTGTGTCACTTGTTACAAGTAATCCAGCTAAGGCATGGGCTAGTACATGGATATAGGTTAGACTGTATTCCTCCAAAAATTGTAGTTTTGTTTGTGATTTTTGTTTGAAGTTTCCTCCAATTCTTGAATAAAATCATCTCAGTTTCCAATTTGTATAATTACTTGAAAAGATATAAAAATAAGTAGAAGAATGTAATTTAATATTAAAATCAAGCAAAATCTTTAAGAAAATATGTGCATTTTTTTGTACATTAATGTCTAATCAAAATATCATTAAAAACAACATAAGCAAGTAATCAACAAAAAGAATTCATATTATATAAACATATAAATAAGAATTCCCTTTAAATTCATCTTATACTCATTATTTAGTGATTTAAAGATTCGGTGACTTGGGCCAGTGAAATCTCCTAATATAATGAATTATCATCTTTTAGTGTACAACCACTTATTCCTTAACTAAAAATTGATATTTTTATTTAGTTAATATATCTAAGAACACACTAATATCTACAAAAATTACTAAAAGGTTTCAAACTAGTACCAAAAAATCATGCAGATCTATTTTTAATATCTCATGCAACTCCTAATATTAGTTGCTAGGTCAATTTGTAGATATGTTCTTTCAAATATTCTCATGAAAATTTAGATCGAATTTAAGCTTTCAATTATACTAACAAACATTAAAATTAATAAAGATTTTTTAAAAACAAAAAATGCTTCTATATATACAAAGATAAATAATAACGTTCATTTATTTAGATATCAAACAAACTACCAAAAACCATCCTTGTAATAACAAAAATAACCAAAGCAATTGAAGATTACATATAAAAGGTTTTCTCGATGAAGATCTCAATCTCTCAATGGATTCTGCTTCTGTGGAATGGTTTTAGATCTTTCTCCTTTTTGAAGACGACTACAAGATGTGCTCTTCAATTTCTCTTTCTAGTAGTTACCAATCTTATTTAAAACTTGAAAAGAACTAAAAGATATAAAAAGACTCTTCAATTAGGGTTTTCACCACCCTTTATATAGGTTATCCATTATGGACATAGTCTAGGAGATGATGGTATCATATGTTATATACTTTACTATTTCTATAAAACTCTTCCCATAAAGGAAAATATTTATTAATACATAAGTGATCTAACTCGTGTACTCTTTTGTAACCTCACCATCATATGACATAAGATTTGACCTGACAATATTGGAAGCCATATATTATGTATAAAAGTTATAGATAGGTCATTTTTCAGGCCTTGTTTGATCTTCCTGCCACCTAATTTTATCTAGAGTCAGACGTAGGCTACAATATGCTTATGTTTAAGACTAGTTCTAGCCAAAGATGTATTTATTTTTCATATAACTTGTAGAATTCTTTGATTCTTGACTAAAATCATTGTTCCAAAAATATCCACAATTACCTGAATTATAACATAAAATTTGTTAAATTAAGATAATTTTATATGGAAAACTAAAAACTACTAAGTGAAATATATGTAAGCTAAATGTAAATTAGTTAACCAACCAGTTGAGCCCATTTTTAGATATTATATCATATGTCAATTCTTCCTCTTTAGATTTCTACTTTTTACCCTTTTATTTAGATATTAAGGAATAAGGATTTCATTTAGAGTGAAGAATATCTGTACCTCTTTTATTAATTAAAAGACTGTTTCTAAAATTTTTTAGTGCTCAATAAAATTTAAAGGAAAATGTATTCTTCACATAACAATCTCTAAAGTAGCAATAAGCTCAGTCTTGTACAAGAAGATACCAACAAAAATAGGATGCATATTACATCCATTAAGGTTTACAAGGAGGAGAGATAAGGTATCTCATGTTTGAGAATGTTGCTTCCAGTTTAACTCATTTAATGAAAAAGTTAAAACTTTAATTTTAGGTCAATTTAAAAAATTTAGTTTCAAATTGATCCTTGAATCAAATCCAACACAAATCAGATATGTTAAATGAACTTCCAACTTAACTCATTTAATGAAAAAGTTAAAACTTTAATTTTAGGTCAATTTCAAAAATTTAGTTTCAAATTGATCCTTGAATCAAATCCTGCACAAGTTAGACATGTTAAGTGAACTCGTCAAATGGTCTATTAAATTAGGTGAGTTTATCATACAATACATACCATGAATCTCACTTAAGGAATAAATTGATGTAAGTTCTACTGTAGAATGCATAATCTCTTGGGGTTAATGAAAAAGAGCATATAGTCAAGAGAAATTATAAATCAAATTTTGTAGGCTAATGAAGTTTTTAAAGAATGAGGGAATGGATCATATTAGTATCTAAAAGCCCTTCATTATCTAATAGTATAATATATGTGGAGATACAATTTCAAGACCATCAATAATGAGATAAAATAAGAAGCCTTTTACTTATAGTGAGACGAACTCAACATTTATAACTTAGAGTTTCATACAATTGATTAATATCTCCCTATTTCAAGATATCTAAAAAGAGAGAGAGGCTCATCCAATATGAGATTCAAGCATGAAAATTTATAACCATATATATCAACTAACAACTTGCAATCTCCTAGCATATGATTGTAACATGTACTAAATTCTTTTGTTTATTGCATTAAAGAGAGACAAATAACCGCTATAATATGATCTTCTTATGGTAATAGTTATTCCAAGGAATTTGAGTGGAGATTTTGGAGTGGACAACTTGAGATTCTTAATAACTCCTCTGCTAGAATAGGTGGATCTGTAGAGAAATAAAGTTTAGTTTTAGTATAGTTAATGCTCAGCCCTAAAGTGATTTTGAAAGCTTACAAAGATCTTATTAGTAATTGCATTGATTGTTAGTCAACAATACTTAAGAGTCACAAATCATCAAAAAAAACTAGATTTGGGAGCTTGATCTTCTTACACTTGTAATGATATTTAAACCTTGCATTTCAATTGAAGTTATGGGAAATTAACCTAGCTAAAACATCCGTCCTTAAAGTAAAGAGGTAAGAAGATAAGGGATGCCCTTTCTTTAATGCTTTGCTTAATTAAGGATATAAGTAGGTTCATCATTAACCATCATACCATAAGAGGTGATGGAGATACACAGTTTTATCCATCCTATAAAAATATTTAAGAAACTAAAAAATTTTAAGATATGTTAACATAAAACCTTATTCTAGTGAACAAAAAGCCCTATAAAAATTAATCTTCAAGGCATAACTTCTAATAGAATTCTTACAATGATAATTCTTAAAAAAAATTTTGGATGATGAACAAATTATCTTTGATATTCCTTCATTTATTAAATGCACTTTGACTCTAATTTATCAATTTCCTTAGTTCTCCTTCCAATTTCTTAGCTAACTTCTTGGAGATGGTTTTGTAGATAACATTGTAGTAGGAAATAAGGCTTAAATTATTGAGAGACTTGGGGTTAGCAATCTTTCAAACTAGACTTATGAATGTCTTATTCAACTCCTTTAGCACCCTTCTATTGGAGAAAAATCTAAGAATTGTTATCGTAACCATATCTTTAACCTATTCTAGGTCTTTAGAATAAAAGGGCATTAAAACCATTAGGACATACTTCTTTTTAGGGTTCATACTAAACAAGGTTCCTCCATTTTAGTTTAAGAGAAGGGCTTCTCCAACTATTCAACTATTGAGGGGGTGTTTGTTTCCATTTTTGTTTTTGGTTTTTTGTTTTTGTTTTCAAATTCAGTAAAAAAACTTGTTTTTTTGAGTTTTCAGTTTCAGTTTTTGGTTTTGGTTTTGGTTTCTTCCAGTTTTCAAAAATTATGAAAACCATAAAAAGTGGTTTTTACTTATCATTTAAATATATATTATTTAATTATTAATAAAAATTATGAATAATCTA
>JAOQML010017416.1:0-11905 GCA_027568935.1 Erythroxylum urbanii | reverse complement strand
GAGAAAAGTGTTCAATATAAGTAAGGTCCGGTTCTAGGGTCAATCTCGGCCTAAACACGATCAAGCATATTCCATCACCCTAACTTCTTTACAACTCTCTTCAGATTATTAATCTGAGACTAATAGAACGCTCTACTAATCTCGATTTTCTCTTAGGTCATGTTTAATCAAGATACAATCGTTAATTAAACCTAACTACCGAATAACCTAGGATACGATCTCTAGATTCAATTTGGCAGCCACATTAAGAATTAGAAAACGATCAATATAGGTAGTAAACTTACACGCTCAGGTTATCTAACCTAACTTATGTTGTTCCTAACGATTAACGATCATTAAATGCTACTCACAAACATCAAAAGTAACGATTATGGATTACATTCAATGTTTTAGCAATAGGTTTGAAATAAAACAATCAAACTAATGTATTAAGATCATTCATCCCAAAACCTAATCAAATCAACAGCAACAACATAACAATCTGAAAAGAAATTACAACCTTAAAGTGATAAAAATAGCTTAACCGTGACTTGGCGTCGATATTCCCATTGAACTGGCGTTAGGAAGCTAGCCTTTTATCTCTATTTTTATACTCTAAGTGTGTGCCATCTTCTCCATCATTCGGTGGTGAAAAACAAAGGAACACCTAGCCATCCACTCTCTCCCACGTTACTGCCCTCTTCTCCCTTTATTACTGTTCATTGATGGGACAAATAAAGATGGTGGTCTATCTATACTATTCACACAGCTCTTCTCTTCTCACGTAGCTCTATCTTCTATTAATTACTCATGCCACTCTCTCCATTACTCATGCCACTCTCTCCATAATTCACTGATTGGAAAAATTAAGTTTAATGTCCATGCTCACTATTCATGTATACTCTTCTCTTCTCAAGTAGCTCTCTCTTCTCTTTGGTTCTCCTCAGTTTTCTAGCCCTCTCTTTATTTTCTCCTCTCTTTCATGCCTTTTAGCTACGTTAAAACTCAAATGAAACAACCTCCCTCATGTTTTCTTCACTCTCCAACAAAGATGGTAGCTTCGGTTCTTCTCCTCCCAGCCCCACACTCAGCCGACACTTCCACACTCCTCTCTTTTCTTATTTCATAACCCCCTTCTGAAGGTATCAACTAGGTTTTTCCAATAAGAAAAATGTTAGACAGGTGTAGTGTGATGCTACCCTCCAACTATCTCCCTTTCTTTACATCTGAAACGTTAGCTAAAATGTAGCAAAAATAGACAACTGGCTTTTTCTCCACTCCCCTTTACTCTTAACTAACCAGTACACCCTTAGTGCAGCATAACTTCATCTCTCTTTTTGTTTTATTATCCCAAATGTAGTTACGTTTTGATGGGTATATGAAATAATGGACAGCTTTTATAATTCACATGAATGAGTTGCTTTGTAGCAATATTTCCACACATGTTTCAGCCGCTCATATGTAGCTATCCACCATCCATCATTCAGTTATCATTCTCCACAATTCTCTTAGAATAGAATATCATGTTATGGTTAAATGGATGTGTGATGTTCATGCAAAATCCATGCAAAAGTGAGTTGCTTCATTGCTTCTCATTCTTAATTTTATTTTCTTTACTTGCTCCAATATTTCTTATTATTGCTCCATAAAGACAAAGAGTATAGAAATTGAAAAGATTGCTTCAATGAGCATGCTTTCAGATTACTTTAATTACTTCACTTCCAAAATATACCTAAAATCAAATATGAATCAAAGTGAGCATCCTAAGCATTTCTAAGGTATTAATCACTAAGTGTAGAAGATAAGATAGATCAACATTTAAACACATATCAATCCATCATAAAAGAACTGGTTCTGTATATGGAGTGAAAAATGATGGTGTGGACACTAAATAAGTAAGAGTTTGAATCATTCCCACGCCTCATGGAATGGCTCTCCCTCCATCTGAGTGAAGATAGCTATCCTTGTTTGCAACTTAGAAGTCTTCTGATGGGAATAAAGCAGTCCCATGAACTTATTGTACACCTCTTCCCACGTAGTCAATGAATCAGGTAGAAGGGTCATCAGCTATGCCTTAGCCTGATCCTTAAATATGTATAGGAAGCAGCTCATCCTTAGTTGATCTTCATTTAGGCCATCAAACAGGAATGTTTGGAGAGTGCTATAGAATTTCCAAATGAAGTTTAAAGGGTCTTCATTAGGAACCCCATAGAAAGATGGCAGTATGTTTCTATGGATACTCTTCAACTCATAGTTTCTAGCTGCCTCTCCCAGAAAAATGCATGAAGTAGTAGTACCAATTACCGGTCTCGCATACTCCTTCATTACTAGCTGCCTTTCACCCATCTCTTGATCTTTTGGCTTTAGCCCTTTGAGATTGTCTTCAAAGTCCCGTAGAAGTTCTCTTATCTGATGTACGTTATCAATAAAGGGAGTAAGTTCACCTTCTTAAAACCTCCTCCCTTACATAAAAAAAATAGTGAATTAATAAGAAAATTACTAAAATAACTCAATGAAATAACACGACAAAAAATGTATACAAGAACAGACAAAACTATCAAAATCACATTAGCAAATAAAAACAATAAAATTAATTCAAGTTCAAAATGCTAAATAACTCCCCAGCAATGGTGCCAAAAACTTGTTATGCCCAAAAAGTTTTAAAAAGACCTAGGTTATCTTACTTGCAAGTATATAAGATAGTTGTAATTGATAACCTAGAGTCGTCTCCCACAGAGGTGAAATTGGTCAACTTAAATTAAGTTTGAATTAAAAATAAAAAAAACTATGCATTCCTAGACATTCTATCTCAATTATTGAGTGAAAGCTTTTAAGAAAAAATTATGACATTAAATTGAAAAGTAGACGGAATCAATTGGAAGCAAAGAAAAATAGATTAATCGAAGCGAAAAAAACTCTTGAGAATTAATTTCACTAATATAATCTCTTATGCATTATTAAGGGAAAATGATTGGATTGTTGTCTTACTAAAATTAATAGTTAGGTTCTAAATCGATTTGAATAATAAACTATTATAACTTTCGTATTCCACAAGTTATTATCTGAATTAATTATGAAAACTCGATTACCAATTACCACTTAAGTTAAAATATATTTCTAGTTCTTAACCTAAGTGTCCGTAGTTTCTCAATCCATATTAAACTTCATCTCTTGAATCTTCATTTAATATTAAAATGATGCAAAGTTTGACCATTCTATTACATCCATTCAGTTTGGAAACCACAGCAATAAATAAGATAACATATTTGTAACCCAATCATGCATATTCACCTAAATAACTTCATTAATTCTCAAGAAAAGAGATCAGCCTATCAGGGATATCACAACATTCATCATGATTAAACACTTTAATCACATGTTACTATCAACAAAAGTATTAAAGCAATAATAAAACAGTGAATACCGAATGCCTATCAGAAGAAAACAAATAACAGTCGGCTAAGCTAATAAGATTATAAGTCAGTTAATAACAGATAGTAAAATGAAAGAAATAAAACAACAAATGAGGAACAGAAACAAATCATTGGATGAAGTGTTATAGAGATCTCCAGTTCCTCCAAAGCCTCTAGCTTTGGCTCTCGCCTTCTGATTCATCTTCTTACTTAGATGAATGTTCACTTAGGTTGAATGGGATTTAGCTCCAGCTCTCACTTTCAGCCTCTCTTAAGCTTCCACCTCTCTATTGTTTTGCTCTTCTTCTTAACCAGCTTTGTTTCCTTTCTCTGTTTCTCTCTTCTCTCTCTATCTCTTTATTACACCCGAATGGGTTTCCATCCCTCAATAATGTATCAGTGAATGGAACAGTATCCCCCCTATGGTCCCAGATCACCACCACCCCTCCTTAATATTCCTTTTTTAAAACTTTATTTTGTTCTAGGGTTTCGTGATTGAACATCTTAAGCTGCCATATGTGAAACCTACGAATAAGAATCAAAACATTTCACGGTAAGTCACAGGTGTGACTTATAAGTCACGCTTATGCATGTAAGTCACGGGTGTGACTTTGTGACTTACATGTCACGCCCGTGCATTGTTAAATACCATGCACGGTTGTGACTTAAATGTCACAACTATGATATGTTTAAGATAATTGCTAGGTTTGGATTGATGCAAAACCATAGACATGGTTGGTAAAACATGGCTGGATGAGAAGAACATTAAGCATATATGGTGATGAAGGGAACCATGGAGTAAGCAGCTGGAAAAATGAAAGAATCACAGCTAGTGTTTCATGCAATTAACGTGAATGATTAAATATATATTTTAATGCATGTTGCTTAGAGTATGACCATGTGTGCATGGATGTGAGAATGGAATTAACCTGAAGCATGCATGGTGAGATGAACATGTTACAGCTAGAAAAATGAACATATGTGTGTGCATGGAATGAACATATGTTTGTCCATGGAATGAACATGTTTGTGTGTATGGAATTAATGTGTGTGTTCATTTACACTCTATGTGTGTATAGAATTAACATATGTGTGTGCATTTAAACCATGGAATTAATGTGTATGTCTTTATGGAATTAACTTAAATTAATGTGTTTGATATGCAATTAACGTGTCACACCCATTTTCATGCAAAATCTTAATTTCCATGCAACATTCACAAGATAATCAAATTAACATTCATGCAATATTCACACCATTTTCACTCAATTCATCTTACATTAGGATCAAAACACAAGGATTTTATAACCAAAATCAAGATATGAAGGTAATTAAGAGCAATAGAAACTAGACACAATAGACCCTAGTTGATATAGCCAGGACAAGGCTATGTTAAAGCGGCCTACCGCATGGTTACTAGGCAGAAGCAATATCCACTGCTTATTATATACTTAAAAAGTGTCTTATAAGACTTATTCTGAAAAATATCCCCTATGAGTTGTGGAAAGGAAGAAAACCAAATGTCACTTACTTTCGAGGATTTGGTTGTAAATGTTTTGTTTTAAATAACGGGAAAGACAACATTGGAAAGTTCAATGCGAGATCAGATGAAGATATCTTTCTGGGTTGCAGTACCACTAACAAAAGATTCAGGGTTTACAAAAAAAGAACAAAGAAGATAAAAGAATCAATATATGTAGTATCTGATGAAGCACTACCTTCGACAATAGCAGCTGATTCAGATGATGAAGAGCACCCTCTGGTTCCTAAAAATTCATCGACTACACCTATAGTAACCTCGGAGTCATGAGATCAAAAAGGTCCTTCTAAAGCTAAGACAGAGTAAGCTCTATCCTCTTATTAGAAGCCTATGCAATGAAGAACACCAAGAGAATGGGGATGTCAAGATACACATCAGTACATTCTGGGAGACCCTTCTTAAAGTCTAGGAACCAGATCTTCCTTTATGAACAACTTTGTTGCCCTCATCTCATAATTAGAACCGAAGATCTTTGAAGAGGCTCTTACTGATGAAAATTGGGTTTCAGCTTCGAAAGACGAGTTAAATCAGTTTGAAAAAAACAAAGTTTGAAATCTAGTACCTCGTCCTCAAAACAAGTCAGTCATTAGAACTCATTGGGTATTTCAAAATGAACTCAATGAAAATGGTAAGGTGGTAAGAAACAAAGCTAGACTTATAACTCAAAGTTATAATCAACAAGAAGGTATTGATTTTAATGAAACTTATACACTTGTTGCTAATTTGGATTCAATTAGAATTTTACTTACGTTTGCAGGTTATAGAAAATTCAAATTCTTCAAATGGATGTCAAAAGTGCCTTCTTAAATGGATATATTAATGAAGAAGTGTTTATTAAGCAACCTCCAAGCTTTGAAGATGAAAACCATCCTGATTACGTGATGAAGTTGACTAAAGCCCTGTATGGTCTAAAATAGGCTCCTTGAGCATGGTATAAGAGGTTAAGTAATTTTCTACTTGATAATAACTTTGAAAGAGGAAAGGTAGATAAAACTTTTAAGAAAAAGGAGAATGATTTACTCATAGTGTAAATATATGTTGATGACATAATATTTGGTGCTACTAATCAGTCCCTTTATGAAGAATTCTCAGTATTAATGTAGGGGGAGTTTGAAAAGAGCATGATGGGAGAACTATCCTTCTTTCTCGGATTACAAATCAGGCAAATAGAAAAATAGATCTTTATTAACCAAGACAAATACACAAAGGAACTCATCAAGAAGTATCATTTTGAGAATGCCAAACCTATGGGCACCCGTACGTTTACTGGAACAAAACTTGATAAAGATTAAGAAGGCAAGGATATGAATGAAACAAAGTATAGAGAATGATTAGGTCACTATTATATCTCACAAGCTCAAGACCAGACATTATGCTTAGTATGTGTCTTTATACATGCTTTCAATCAAATCTAAAAGAAAGTCACCTTTAGGAAGTCAAGAGGATCTTTCGATATCTTCAAAGAACTATAGACTTCAGATTATGGTATCAAAAAATTGATTCTTTTAATATAGATAGCTATTGTGATGTAGATTATGTAGGTGATAAAGTCGATCGAAAAAGAGCAAGTGATCATTGTCAATTTCTTAGAGGATGTCTACTTTCTTGGTCTTGCAAAAAATAAAATAGCATAATGCTTTCAATAACTGAAGTAGAATATATAGCAGTTGCCAACTGTTGTGCTCAAATCTTATGAATAAAGCAACAAATTTAGGATTTTTCTCTGAACTTTAATCATATTCCTATATTATGTGATAATACTAGTGTAATAAATCTTTCAAAAAATCTTGTGCATCATTCTAGGAAAAAGCATATAGAAATCAAGCATTATTTTCTTATAGATCATATTTTAGAAGGAATCATTGATTTTTTAGATGTTAAGACTAAAAATCAAGTAGCTAACATTTTCACTAAGCCACTCTCTGAAGATAGATTTTACATGTTAAGAAAAGAGCTTGATATGTGTAGACTATCTGATATTATATCTGTATGAATCTTCTATGCTACTTTTCTCTAAATACATTAGCAGGATCCTTCTACTTTAGAAGGCTTTTCTTAGTTTTAAGAACTCCTCGTAGTAAGCTACTTCCATTTTAGAAGACTCCTCTCAGTTTAACATAGTAGTATACACGTGTCCTAAAAAGGAAGTCATTCATGGCGTCGTTTTAACATTTAAAGAAATGTCTGTCCAATTCCGACAAATGGTCATACGGGACTAACAGAAGATATGCAAACGATCCACTTCCTCTTTTAGCGTGTACAACTACCCATCCTCACACGAAATTAGCATCCAAGAATCGCTTAATATACCAGGGACAAACTTCTCTCTTCTACTCATCGTGTTTTGTTTCAAAAATGCATCTCTTTTCCTCTCTGTACCTTAACTTTTTGCCTTCTCTCTGTTCTTTCCTCCAAAAACTCTTTGCCTGCAAAGATCAGAACAAAATCAAAGGGATAGAAGAAAATCCCAACTTCCACTACTAGCCTTAGTAAAGCTCATGTTTCTGATTCTGCTCCTACTGAGCCTATGTCTATCTCTTCTGCACCTAAATCTACTACTCCTTAACCTGGTTCTAAAGATATGAAAGTCTCTGGAGCACATTGGATCATCAATGATACTAATTCAGACAAAGAGCCAGCTCAAGTAATAAGACGTCCACAAACCAGAGGAAGTCTTGCAAAGCAAGTCGAGAAATTTTCTGAACAAAAATAAAACACTTATGATAAAATAAAAAGGAAAAAGAATCCAAAAAAAGAAAAAGGGGAGAAATAAAGAAAGGCAAAGACCTTGTGAATGAAGATACTATTAAGGACCCCATTAATAAGAATGACTTGTTTATAAAGAGATGATTCCTAAAGAAAAAAGGGGAAAGAAGATAAAAATAATTGCACAAAAAGGAAAGACATCAACTCCACCAGAAATGTTTCAATCAAAGGAAGCTAAAGTTCACTATAAAATGCAATACAAGAAAAGAAAAGTGGTTGCTAGGCAGATCTTGCCTCGTATGATGTTTGATGACATAGGTATACCTATCTTTTCGTACTTTGATGAGACAATATGTGATGACTTAGTTAAGACATTCTACACACATATAAGAAAAGAAGAAATTGATGGAAGGCTAGTCATTGTCTCATGGGTGTATGAATGTGAAATTTTAATTTCTTAAGAAATTTTAAGAAATATATTAGACATAAATCTTATAGGGAGAACTGATTTTCCCTGTCATAAGTAGGATGTCAATGATCTGGATTTGGTATAAGTTGTTAACTTCATATGCCTTCATGCTAAAAACACCCAAGATGGGAGACCCTGGAGCAGGTAATTAGATTTATTACCTCAATGCTTTACATCATTATTAGCTACCTTAATCTTTCCAAGGACTAGCTCTGTTGAAAGGTGCAGTTTGTTAGACACTTATTAGTGTACAATTTTCTAAAAGGGAATAGAATGAATCTTCTAACAAGGATCTTGAGATTCATGGTGGATAAAGGGAATCATAAGAATACCACTAGTTGTCTTTCTTGTGGAATGTTGCTCATTAAGATTTGCACCCATTATGGAGTACCTTTTCATAATGTAAATTGGTACACACTAGCTAAGTTTCATCCTTTTATTCCTTACCAATTTGAATACAAATTACAAAACAATGTCTGGGTAGAAAAAAGATCTGAAAGAGTAGTATAAAACTTAGATTCTACTCCAAACCAACAAATTCCTACCCCTCCGCAGGATGAAAATAGTGAAAATCTCTAACAATACTTGAAGGACATTCAAGCTAATCAAGAACAAATGTGAGAATAAATAGATAGCATGCAAAATCAACTTCCTCGAATGCAAATTTTGTTCAAAAATTTTTTTGAATCTCTTCAATAACTATGTTGCTATTCTTGCTTGGGCTATTTTTACATTCTTATGATCTTGTTTGTTGCCTTAATCACTCTTCCTCTTTATGTTTTTTATAATAACAAAGGGGTAGGGATATTAATGATATACTTGGCCTTAATGATATATTTTCAATATTGCTTTGATGATACATTCGCTATTGATGATATATTCTGCTGAAATATTGTTGAACTTGTGGAGTTTAAATCTATGATAAACAAATGATAGGCTCCTTCTAATTATAACTACAAGTAAATTTTACAGGTACCTTTCCAAACTCTTTGATCTTTTTTTAATTTTGAAAATATATATATTATTATTTTTCATCATCAAAAAGGGGGAGATTATTAGCTCAAGGTTTAAGATTAACAATTTTGATGATAACTATATAATATTTCAAAATTCAAATTAGATTTATTTCCTTATATAGGCAACAATATAATTCTTAAAAGGAAATAAAATCATGGAATAATGGCTTTCTTTCTTGTAGGAACCTTGTTTATAAACTTCCCTTTTTAGAAATGGCTCCATGACATCTGAAAGGATCTTACTAATTTAGTGTTGATAGAAAATTCTTCTTAATGTCTAAATATCAAATATTTCAGCAGAGATAATATCGAAGATTAAGCAACGATTAGTTGAAGAAAATTTTCTACTTAAGGAAGAACCACTGCAGTTACGAGACAACACAGACATATAGAAAAATCAAGGAAACCAAATTTTTTATATACATTCACAGTATCATCATTTTTTAAAGTCATATCAATATCAAATTCTTTGTGTTTTAAAAAGTAAAAATTCTTTTGAGAGAGTGATCATTAAAGCTCATATTGAGAAAATAACTTTGTCATTCGTTGAGAGCTTGAAGAGGCTAGCAAAGCACTACTACTATAGAAGGTTGAAGAACCGTGAAAAATATACACTTGTGAGCTTGAAGAGGCTTGCAAATTAATACTTGGTTTTTATAGTGAAATACTCAAGTTGGATACTTAGGGACTGGACAAAGGTTTTTTATACGCTAAACCAATATAAATCTACTATTTCATTTTCTCTCTCTTCCTTACTTTTAAATTTTTGCATTATTAGTTTTCAAGAGGCTCCTTTAGTTTTTCAATAGGCTCATCCTGTTTTTATATTACAAGAGGTTTCTTTTAAAAGTTTGCAGGCTCCTATCGATTAAACAGGCTCCTTTTTTTTAATGTTAACAGACTCTTATCGATTGAAAAAAGGCTCCTATTATTTTGAGCATTAGCAAGATCCTTTCTATTCATTGGCTCCTTTCTATTTGAGCATTAATAGGATCCTTTCAAAAGCTTATAGGACCTTCTATTTATAAATTTATTTTTTTTAAGCAGGATCTTATCAATTTGAAAGTACTTTAAAATTTTTATTACACACAATTCACCCCCTCTTGTGTGTGTTTGATTTATCATGAACAAGTCCTAAAAAAGGAGAGGAAGATCTTGAATATGTATATGTAGTTTGGATCGGGTCACTAAGAATAACAAAAGGTGTAATAGGGGGATATTATGACATCCCAAGTAAGGATGAGTGTCAAATCTCATATTTAAGAGAAAAGAAGAGCAAACGAATGTATAAATTTATTAGAAATTACTGCAAATCAACTCCAACCTAATAATTTTCAAATTTTTAGTTTTCTTAAACCCAAAATGAAGACATAGGTTTGTACAAGTGATATCAAAACAAATATCTGCTAGTACGATGTTAGGTTGAGGATAAACCAAGTAAAAGTTGATGAACTAATAACAATTATAGATAACGAGAGTAAGGAGAGATGTTGGCAACAAAGATAAGAGTGATGAGTGGATCTTGACAAGTTTCTAGTAAAGGAATATAAGAATGAGCAAATTCTACATTAGAAAAAGAAGGAATATTCTAAATTTAGATATTGAACCTTGAGTAGGATGCAAAGATTTACGAAGAGAAGATTATATTATCTCACAAAAAGGTAAATATCAAATCACATATTTGAAAAGAAAATATAAAATAATATGATGTATAAACTTATAAAACATGCCCATTACTCAACATTTAATTAGATATTTTTGGGTTTATAATTATTTTAAGTACAAAAAAAGTTGTTATTGAGTTAATTTAAAATTGACTTTTTATACATGATTTAAATGAACTTTTACTAGTACAATATTGGATCAAGAATAAATTAAGTGAAAGTTAATAGGATTATAATACCTAAAAACCAAAAAAAATAAAAAAGTGACTTCAATGATAGAATAATAAAAAAATGAGCAATTCATGATATGTATTATTAATTTTTAATCTATTAGCTAATATATTGCAAGTTCTAGTTGTTATTGTTTTGATAAATTTAGTATGAAGTACTATAAAATGTATATTTCATGCCTACAAAACTTCTTAATTATTTTATGATCACTTTTAAAATTAATCAAAATTAAGCTTTTAGTATCTACTAGGATTGGGCAGTTTTGGAGTTTATAACTCTTTCCATTTTCTGATAGAAATAATAAAGTTCCACCAAATGATATTAATAAAAAAGGAGTTATTAAATTGCCATGTTAAAATTATATAAAATTTAGGAACTCAAAATATCATAAAAAATAATGAAGTAATTCTTATAAAGCCTATCGTTAATACATAAGCATCATGAAATCAATAGACATAATAATCAAATTACAGTGCATATAAATATTATAACATCACAAAAAACAAAAGTTTTATGTCTACGTTGCCTCTTTTATTTTTCACATTTACGATGATAATGTTTATAGAAAAAAAGTGAGGACACTGTGTAGTTGGTAAATATAGCCTAGGTCAACCTAAAGATAACATGAGTCGATCAAGTTGTAAATTGAATTTAGGTTTTTATTTAAAAAATTAGATTTTGAGTTGACTTTAAATTTGAGCTTCACAGTTCAAATTTGTCAAAAATCTAAATATTTCATATATTACAAAATAACATCGTTTTGTTAATGTAACAAAAGAATATTGCTTTATGTATTGTTGAATAAAAACCTAACCTAATCCTAATAGTTGCTTTCTCTCATCTTTTGTCATCTTTGTCATCACTCTCAATCTTTGTCTCTTTAGATG
>JAOQML010017375.1:0-11907 GCA_027568935.1 Erythroxylum urbanii | reverse complement strand
GAAAATTAATTGATTTACTTTAATTTATAAAAAATGATTAGTTTATGAAAAACTGAATGATTTATTAATAAATTAAATTTTATCAATAAAAATTATTAAAATAAATCAAATCAAAAAGTTGAAAACCGAATTAGAAAACTAGTTAGTTTAAATTTGTTGCTATTAAATTGGTCGAAGCGGTTTATTTTTTAAAACATTGGTTAAAAATGTCCTAATTGGGTGGTGATAAACATAACAACGAATCAGAAAAGATCGATTATCTTTTTCTCAAACTAAATAGCCTGAATTTGGTCAATTTGATTGGATTAAAATTAAAATGATACCGTTGTGATTAGTCGATTTAAGTTGTAGAATAAAATGATATTATTTTGCCAAAAATTTAAACTTATATTTTAAAATTTCATCAACTCATACTCATTTATTTAATTTTATATTAAATTTCACAAAATTTAATAGTCTTGTTCAAATTTAAATTCAATTGATTAACTCGAATTTGATCATAATTAAATTGAAATTGAAATTAACTCAAAATTAACTTTAATAATTATATCTAAAATTTTTAATAGTTGAATTTAAATATAATTGAGTTTAAACTTGGATTTTTAATATTTTTAAGTGATCTAACTTGTCATCAAGGAAAGACTTATACATTTGTGCAAATTTGTGATATATGTAAATGTGTTTTGTATGATATAGAGGAGCACATTGGATGCCAGTCGAATATTGCTAGACCATCCAGGCAATAGCATATTGGAGTGTACTGTGAGTAACCTAAGATGGTCTCACCTTGATTTGTTTTGTTTATTACTGAATTAAATTTGATATTGATAAATGTGTATTGAATTGTGTACTGAATTCCAGACAATAATTTTCTGAGGCGTTCGATGTATGTGAATATCATTGGAAGTGCTACTTGTATGTGAATAAGACTGCCTACTTGAATATTTTGATTCTCAACTGGAAAGTTGAATGCTGAATTTATGTCCGATGACCTCTGAATGATATTTGAATTCTCAACAAAAGTTGAATGTTGGACTTACGTCCAATAGGACAACCTTGCGAGGTATTAATATCTACAAACAACTTGTCATTCATTACAAAATTCATGAGTTACAACTCATAACCTTTAGTGATACCTATACCTCAATGTTTCATAAATGGTTTAAGTAAGTTGATGTCGTTATTTTTTTATTACTTTGCATCCTAATGTTACTAAAATGATACTCATGTACCTTGAATAGGGAGTGAAATAACAAAGATAGCACTAAGGACTTATTTAGTTCTTTTGTGAAATGTTACGGTAAAAATTACAAACTCTTAAAAATTTGAAAAGTTACCATTTGTAACATTTGCAACTGATCCACCGGTAATAATGAGATCAAAACTACCGAGTAAAAGTTACCGTTATTTTTTAGTCTGAACTTGCGACTTTTCAGGTTCTTTAGGACGAATCGTCTGGATCTTGGAGTTTCAAACGAATGGTCATTTAACATCACCATATTTAGATTTCGTCTGATTTCTTTGAATTTGTCTTCACTTAAGGGGTTTGGTGAAGATATCTGCTCATTGATGATTCGTCTCAACAAATTATAGATTGATGATCCCTCTCTGTACATAGTCTCGTATAAAATGATGTCTAACTTCAATATGCTTTGCCCTTGAGTGTTGTATTGGATTTTTGAGAGATTGATAGCACTTGTGTTGTCACAAAAGATTGGAATCTGATCTTTTTGAATAGAATAATCCTCTAACTGATACTTTATCTATAATATCTGTGAACAATAGCTTGCAGCTGACATGTATTCAGTTTCTGCAGTAGATAGAGCAATTAAACTTTGCCTCTTGCTCGACCAAGAAATTAGATTGATTTTTTGTGGGCAAATAAATTTAACGAAGGAAATTACTGACGGAAAGGGTTGTAGGAGAAACGACCGTAGGTAAAATTTTTCGATAGAGGGTACACTGTTGTTTTGCAATGAGAAACCTCCAAGAATCTGTTTCAAAAGGTGCTGTCAGTTTCGCCTGTGGTGACCCGCCCACTAAAGAGAGGAATAGAGAAATATCAAAGATTATATATATAAAAGAAGAAGAAGATCAAAGTGAAAATAAATCCAATCCATTCATATTCATAAAAGGGAAATGGAATCGTACTTGGAGATGACAGAGGATCGGATTGCAGTGGCAATTGGGTGAGGATTTAAGAAAGGGTAGCAGTGAATCGCCGGGCTTCCTGCCTGAGAGCAGCCATCGCCATTGTTAAAGGAGATGATGATCACAGAAACCCTAGAAATGAAAAGACGGGAAAAGTTTGCTAGATAGAGTTGGGTTTTCTGTTCAGTTGAATCGCACCGCGAGTGGTTTTTACAGTTCTATTGTTCTTAAGAAAAGATCTGACGGAGATCTTCCCCATTCATAGCTGTCGGAGATTGGAAATGGAGCAAGAAATCGAAATGAAAGAGGGAACAATCTCCATTGTGGACGAGACTTAGGTGAGACTCAGTAGAATTCTCCCAAGCTTGAAAACAAGTCTCAAGGTTTAAAAGATAAGAACAAATAAGCTCAGTGATGTCCACAATAATGTCCTAAGGTGAACAATGATGGCTGCTAAAAATACGAATTGGCCACAAAACACTTCATCTTTTCTTTTCCTCTTGATTTCTAGCTCAATCTCCAAATTGCTCAATCTTCCTTCCAACAAAAAAATAGTCAATTCTTACCCTAAATTAACATCAAACATAAAAGAACAACAATAGAAATCAAACTAAAAAAATACAAAGTGAATCCTAAACTACAACAATAATCAACAAGTATGCAAGAAAACACATGCCAATTATATAGAAAAACGTAGACTAATGCACACCTATCAGGACCCAAGGTGCATTTTATTTTATTTGGCTTAGGATAATGTTGTTCAAGGACAGCCTGAGGATCAAATTAGAGCTCCAAACGAGGTCGTTTTGAGGGTTCAACCAAGAGTTGACCAATGGTCAAAGTTTGACTCGAGAAAGGGTAAAAGTCAAACCCAAAAATATTAATGAAAATAAATGATATTAATTAAGGTCTTTATGTGAAGTTGATATTTTTCTTATGGGTATTTTTTTTAGAAAAAGAAAGAATGGATTAACAGATAAAGTTAATTTTGGATTTTTAAAAAAGAATTGAAAAACTTTTAACGAGGGACCACATGACATTTTTGTCAACTTTCCATTCTCTTCTTCTCCAAAACATAATACCTCCCTCCTTTCTTCTCCATTTTTCTTTCATTTATTTCATTTTCAAGCCAATTTTCTTTAATTTTAACTCCCACATCATCTATTAAACACTAAATCATCAACCTAGGGTCCCCAAACTCACCATATCAACAAAAAATTTGAGAAAAAGATGAAGAAAAGGTATATGGGTGTTCTTGATGAATAGTACCCGAAAATTCATAAAGTGAGTTAATGGAGTTTTAATTATTTTTAGTACATGATTTTGGTGTAATTACATGCATTGATGAATAAAATGCATGAAATTGAATTTGTTATGCAATATTATGAAGATAAAGACGAATAATTGAAGGAGAGAGAGAAAGAGAAAGAGAAGGAATAAGGAATTGATGATGAAATTGAAGTTTATGGAAGTTTAATTTGAAGATTTGGGTATCAATTTGGTATGTATTCTTACAATTCTACTTTTTCCTAAAAATTGTGTATTAGGAAATTTAAAGTCCTTGAGTAAAATTAGGGGTTTATGAAATTATTGTTAAAAATATTTAATTGGTTGTTAAATGAAGTAGTTTATGTGATTAATTGAGATGTTGGACCAATAATTTGTATTTTTCCCAATTGACATACAATATGTTTGAATTGAGAAACTTGATATGCATGTTATTTTTTGACTAATTGGTAAGATGAATATGTCTTGAATGTTTTATAAATTAAAAGTAAAACCAATAACGGAAGAAAAAAATGTCATTTACTTTGGCTGAATATGGAATAGCTTGAATTGGTTATTATGAGCTTTTATTATAAAATTTCAACAGAATTTCGTTAGATTTGCTCATAGTAAAATAGATAGGAATTGGAGGAATGTGATAAGGTTGGAATGCCAATTAGGGAGTTAGCAATACTGCATCATGATATACGTTACTGGACTGTATGGCTCCGAGAGCTCGATTTCGGTGTCAGACATTTGATTTGTGTTATAAACTACATAGCTCCAAGAGCTCAGTTCCAATATAAATGTATATAAAAATGGATCGTATGGTTCCGAGAACTCGATCTTGTATTTTTAAAAAAAATCCCGCCTATCCGACTCGATGATGCAATTCTGATGGATTTTACTTTAGGGCAATTACAGAAAGTAGATAAATGCATCATTAATGATTAAAGAAATCCAAATAAAAGTAGTAATTGAATGTACAATTTATTGATTATTGAATAATACAATTTATTGATTATTGAATAATTCGATATAAACTATCGTAATAGATACATGCTTTTATTTCATAACTTGATTTTAAATGCCCATTTATGCTTAAAAATAAATGAAGATATTTATATGTGAAAAATATTATATATTATGCATGTTATGGTTGAATGGATTGAATTGAATGAGAAATGAAATTGCTTGAACACCATTAAGCCTATAGCTTAGCGCGTGCATTTTCTTTTCGCGCGTAGGATTTGAAGAAAATTAGAAGAAAGCTGTGGTGGATATACTTTAAGACAAGAGTCACGTGGAGGATCTCGAAAAATTTAGAGGTGGATGTATTACAAATTTTTATTTTGTTTTTGAATATGGCATGTATACATAAAGAAGTGAAGGATCTTACAAGATTTTATTGTAAATTATATATGAATAAATGAAAGTTATTTATGAAATTTAGTTTATATGTGTTAAAATATATTGGAGTATGGTAAATTATTTTTTTCGTGGAGTTTGACATGGAGATTGATAGTTAAGTAACATGCATTGGAAGTACATTGAAGTTTCTTGAACGAGGTTTTAAGTAAATATCGGGGAAAGTTTGTCTAAATTTTTATAAAGTGAATAGTAATTGCTAGAATAATGAGGTTTTAAATAGAAAATATTATAGATGAAGTATTAGGTATTTAAGAATATGGTAACATTCAGTATGCTGATTCCATTATAAGGTATGGGGGTATTTCAGAGGTGATGAGACCGAGACCTCCATGCCTACGAGGAAGACATACATTTACCCATTTCATCTTGCCAACCTTAGTATGCATATTGCACCAGACCATAAGAAATTCTTGAAGATCCTGTCAACTCATTTATGAGTATAGCTGGGAATGACTGGATATGACCCCAATGAATTCCCATGAAAGAGAGAACAGAGGTAGTTAGTTAAGCTCCGCCGGCAATAAATAGGTCTCGATGGCTCCAACTACTTATTCGATTGAGAATTTTATCTGTGAGAGATCTGAAACCCCAATAAAAGGATTGGTTGTGGAAATGGGCGCAACCAGATATGTGACAGGAAGTTGCTGACTCTTGAAACCTGAAATTGAGACTTAGTTTATTATCGTATTAAACTAATAAATATGATTAATAAGTACAATTAATTTTTTAAATAAAATAAAATATTAATTATTATTATATTTTTAATATATGTGATGATATATAAACGTAATAAATCAATAAATTAATTTGTTTGACAAATATAGTTATCGTAATGTGCTAATTTTGAATCACTTCTTATTATGTGAATTTTTACGGAAAAAAATCATCACATATATTTATTTAATAAAAATTAAGAGAAAATGGTCTAGAAAAGCGTCAATTAGGTGTGGTGAATTTTTACAAAAATTTTAAATTAGATGAAATATTTGTAAAATAAGTGAAATCAATATGAAAGTTTATATCTTTAAAGAATTTATATTTTTCTGGTGACGACATTAAGTTCAAGTTTCAAACATTCCACATCCCCACCAAACAAGATTCAAACTTAAGATATCATATCCTCCTAATGATCAGTGGTTCAAATTCCTTGTTTACTGCATCCCACCAAATTGACTAAAGCAATTGCAACGTACGATGTATTCCATCCGTTGGTACTTGGTTGGGTAGTTGGTATCCACCGCAAAAACCTTTGTTTGAATATTCTTCCATGAATTTTTCCTTTGTTATAATTGTGACCTTTGTTTGAATATTCTTCCATCAATTTTCCTGTCTCATACTTGTGATTTTATGTTCCTTATTTATTGGAAAATTGTCATGTTTGTGATTTTATTTCGTGTTTAGTGGGAATTTAGGTGGTGAGCCCTTTTGACTTGGATCTCACCACTTTGGAAAAATTAGATGGTACCAAATCATGTCACACTCCTATTTAAGCGCTCTCAAGTCAGACGAACCTAACCCCACAGCAGTCTCCACTTTCTCTCAGTCTCTGTTTCCGTGTTTAGCTTAAGGTCGTTGACGATACCCTTAGGCAGTGTAGGCATGGCTCTTCTCAGTGATCTCATCAACCTTAACCTGTCGGACACCACAGAGAAGATCATAGCCGAATACGTATGGTAAAAAACTCTGATCTTTTCTCTATGTACTATCAATCCCACCAAGCTTTTTTGCTTTTCTTGTAGTTTTAACTTATGATGGAGTATGGGTTATGTTCTGTAGGATCGGTGGATCTGGGATGGACTTGAGAAGCAAAGCCAGGGTTGGTTTAAGTTCAATCTTCTTTCTATGACCTGTGCGTTCTCTTTTGACTTCTTTTTCTTTGTTTTGATGCACTTAGTCTCTATGTGTAACAGACACTTCCAGGACCTGTGAGTGATCCAGCTAAGTTACCCAAATGGAACTACGATGGTTCAAGCACTAACCAGGCCCCCGGAGACGACAGTGAAGTTATTTTGTAGTATGTATCAGTTTTTTTTTTTTTTTTGGGTTAAGTTGCTTTCACGAATTCTTGTGATGGTTTTCAAGACATGTTTTTGTGATCTATTTAATTGGATCAGCCCTCAAGCAATCTTCAAGGATCCCTTCAGAAGAGGAAACAATATCCTGGTAAAGTTGCAATCTTTGACCGATCTGCTTCTGGTCTTCTGAATTCTGATCCGTAATTTTGTATGGGAAAAGTAAACTTTTTTACGGTCTATAGTGTTGTATTTTGATACTCAATCACACTAAGTATCAACGATGACAGGTCATGTGCGACGCCTATACTCCTGCTGGTGAGCCCATACCCACCAACAAGCGATACAATGCTGCAAAGATCTTCAGCCACCCCGATGTTGTCGCCGAGGAACCATGGTAAAACTCTGGAAGAAAATTTTTAATTAATTGATTGGTCACCGTGTGTTATGTGAAATCTTCACTAGTCTCAAGAGTAACGCTGACGGATCACGCCCTCATTAAACTTATCGTAACTGATACTGCACAAAGTAACAAAATTTCGGATTATTTTTATTTTTATAACAGTTGCCTTGTTTTTATCAATTTGATGGGTCCATTTTTGGAACGGATAGACAAGCTCTGGCCTTTTTTGATTTTTTTTTATTTGAGTACGTCCTTATCAAGCTGATATAAAAATGATTTCTCTGTGGCTGAAAAGTCTCAATCAACATAACTGGCGTTTAGCTGTGTAGTGTATATGCAACTTTGTTTGCTTACAAGAGGGAACAGATCCACTCCCGTTAAATATATTAGTAAATTAAATAAAATGTAGAAACAGAGGTCTCGTTCTTGAATAGACTCTATTTTCAGAATGACACTTATGGGAGAAGTTTTTGGGATAGTTTTGTAGTTATATTGAAAAAGGAAATAGAGAAGGAAAGAGGATGACTATTCACTCTTCCGCAAGATATAGGAGGTTTAGTCCCATGTTTTGAGGAAAAGAAAAATCATGACCATATCTTTTGTGGGTAACAAGTAACAACCAATTTCCTATGATCTTGGCTTAGAAGTTAAGCATATCTGATTATTGACCGTTCTGATCTATGAAAGTTTGGTGAACTCTTGATGATTTGGGCACGCGTTAACATGTCACCATTGTTACAAGGGCAGAATCCGTAGTTGTTTCCAAAACCAGTTGCCTTTCGTATTTGTTTGCTTTGATATTCGGGACAAAAAGAAAGATCGTAAAGTGTCCAACCCCACCAAAACTTATGTCGCCAAATTTGTCTACCCGGTATTTTGGGCACCATATCCTTTGTATCTATTACGTCTATTTCGGTGTTTCAACAAGATAGGAACACCGTAACGAACAGAGGATCTCAAGTGACATTTTGGTAATAAAATAGTTGGCTTCAGCTGTGTGCTCAGTTCTTTATTTACCATTTATTCGAAAGTTCGAATTATTGTTTGTATGTTAAAGTTATCGTCAATTTTGATGACAAACATGGGGTGATTTTGTAATATTATTGCAAAGAATTTCATTTTTAGTATGTTCCGAGGACTAATTGTCAGGTTTAGGCGTAATGGGTAAGTTCCAATAAGTTAGGTTTGGCCCTATGCGACATGGTCAAGAGATGGATGATGTTAGGCTCCCTGATGCAGGATAGTCTCTGTATATAACTAACATATATAGACTAGTAATTAAACCTTTACTTTTAAGAATGCATCTTCTGAATTAATGGTTTGAATCTGCTACATTGCTGAAGTCATTTGTGTTTCAAGACGTCTTTTCGTATGAATCTGCTATCCTTATTCTTATACCTTGAAGAGACAACAATGGAATTGCCTACTTACTGTATATTTTGAGTGACTCAGGTATGGGATTGAACAAGAGTACACTCTTCTACAGAAGGACGTCAAGTGGCCAATTGGCTGGCCCGTCGGTGGCTTCCCTGGTCCCCAGGTTGGAAATATTCCACCACTTTTTGGCAGGATCAAGTGGGCAAACCTTGGTGCTTATAATGTGTGTGTTGAGTGATTATGTAGGGTCCTTACTATTGTGGAGCGGGAGCAGACAAAGCCTTTGGCCGGGACATAGTGGATTCCCACTATAAGGCGTGCTTGTATGCTGGTGTCAACATCAGCGGTATCAATGGTGAAGTTATGCCAGGCCAGGTAGGTACTCTTTTGTTCGCTAGTGAATTAGCATCAGGCATCAGCTATTCAAAAAATGGTAGTTCTGTGGCGTTCTTAAAGAATCAGTTCTCCTCTTAATTAGTCCTACTCAATAACATATGTCCATTGCCGCGTTGAAACAGTGGGAATTTCAAGTAGGGCCTTCAGTCGGCATCTCTGCTGGTGATGAACTATGGATTGCCAGATATATTCTTGAGGTAATCTTATACATTGATCATCAATAATCAGATTGTTAGCTTTATGTCTTTTTTTCCCCCCTCTCTGTGACGTGATGATGTCTAACCTGTAATTCTTTTTGTTCAAACAGAGAATCACAGAAATTGCAGGCGTCGTCCTTACTTTCGATCCAAAACCAATCCAGGTTTGTGGTAACACCATGACTTGCCTCTTATTCTTCTCGTGGACTGCTTTTTCAACCATTATCAAAATCCAATTATTATTAGACTTATCTTGTCTGAGATTCAGTGGGCACAATTTTAATGTTTTGAGTGCAGGGTGATTGGAATGGAGCAGGTGCTCACACCAACTATAGGTATCATCCCGTCGATTAAGCATTTCAGATTCTTTAATTAAGTGCAATTCCTGATAGTTGAATAATTGATACTGCATCAGTACCAAGTCCATGAGAAATGATGGTGGAATAACGGTGATCAAGAAGGCCATTGAGAAACTAGGCCTGCGTCACAGGGAGCATATAGCTGCTTATGGAGAGGGCAACGAGAGAAGATTGACGGGTCGTCATGAGACTGCTGATATCAACACTTTCTCATGGGTAAGTAACGGCTCTCCAATTTTTAACAACAAAAGCCTAGTCACAAATAACTATTTCTGCCTCTTGAGAAAATTATGCATGTATCTTAACTTGGGACAAACTAATAATTAAAGTCCGTCTTCGATTACAGGGTGTTGCTAACAGGGGAGCATCGGTTCGTGTTGGTCGCGACACGGAGAAAAATGGAAAAGGTAAAACAAGCAACTGTATGCTGCATTTTGCCTCTTTGCTTATGTAACACTCTCCAGCTCCTTGTTTGACTCTTCATGTTTCCTTGATTGTCATTTACTTTCAACTCAATCCCAGTTCCAAGCTAATGCCATCATGCTACGTTTGGAGTTGTTTTATTAAATTCTAGCTACCACGAACTAGTTTGTTGCTTTACCTTTGAACTGCAAGTATTGTACCTGGTTATTTTGGCAGGTTACTTCGAGGATAGAAGGCCAGCATCAAACATGGATCCATATGTTGTCACCTCAATGATTGCTGAGACAACCATTGTCTGGAAGCCATAGGTGGAGCTCCAAATATGGCTTTTCATTTTTACATTCATCTCAACAATTCTCTTCCCTTTTTCTGTAATATCTATGCTACGCTGCTTTTCCTTTAGCTTTCTGGAAATGACTGATTTGGAACTTTTAGTTGCGTTTAATAAAAAAGACACAATCTGGTTATGTTGAACCTACTATGGCTTCAAGTTTCATAAGCCACAAATACACACAAAGAAAACGATAATGTCAGTCTTGAAAAACAGAAAAAGAAATAGATGGGGTTCAATTAAATATTTGACAAAGATAGTATTGAATTAACTGTTAATCTTTATGCTCAATCTTAATGTTGAGCAATAGGTATTTATGATGAGAAGATCTTGTAATGTAATGGCGACTGCTCAAGTTCACATCGAATATACCAGCATTTGAGGTGTTTTTATGTTTCTAATATACAAAAATTCAAGTATTCAATGATGGAATTTAATTAAACTTTAAATAGTCGATAGATAAAAAAGTTTAAAAGAATTTTTGATATTGCTTAAACTATTTTGTTCGTTTTGATTTATTTTGTATTTTTATCCGATTATTACTTGATTACAGTGTTTGGAAACAAATGAAATTACAAACCTTGTATAACAGCATTGGTTATTGACCAACAAAGACCTTATGCTAACTAAAGTATCTATCAAACTCCCTTACAAGTTCTATTCAGTTCAAGAATGATACACAATGATACATCTTAAATAGATTTGTACACGGATTAAGCTGAATTGAAATAGACTAAAATCTGCTTCAAACATTTTAATAAACTTATCTCATAGATAAATTTAATTTTTAAATTTAAATTAAATATATTGTAAAATTTCAATTTTAAATCTAACTCATAAATCTATATTTAATAAAATATAAACAATTTTTGGTTCATTTGTTAAAATGAATCTATATTTTTAAAATAAATATAAATTGTTTCAATAATTTATACAAAATAACGATTATAAGTATAACATCCGGGCTAACCTTGGCTAGGAGGCACATGGGGATAACAGAAACCAAAGATATGTGGCATTGTTAGACTACGTGAATTGAGAAAGGCCCTTTTTACTATAATTCCTAAGCTCGTCAAATATTTCATCGATAAGCTTCAAGAGAACTGCATAATAAGTTTCCAGCCTATATACCAGTCAAGTGACTTATAGAACATATTTTCATAAGAGACCAAAGCTAAATAAAGATTGGCTATAGCTTAGATTTCAAATATGTTAGCCGAGATATAGGAGGTATTTGGCAAACAACTTATCAGTTATTTTTTAGCTTTTTGACTAAAAGTTAGCTTTTTGACCATCTTAAAGAGCTATTGATGTGTTTGATAATTGACTTATTGGTTAGCTTATTTAACTCTAATAAGTTGATTTCTAAAAGCTCCATAAGAGGAGCTTTTGGGATTAACTGTTTGCCTAATGATAGTATTGCCCTTCATTTTACTCTCTACTTTGGCTCTGTGTGTTTTCAAAGTTGGTTTTTTTTATCATACTGAAGTTTGGAAGAATATAATAAAGGGGTTAATTAAACTTTTTAATCTTTATTTAATTTTATAATATTAGTTTACAT
>JAOQML010017365.1:0-11907 GCA_027568935.1 Erythroxylum urbanii | reverse complement strand
GCGAAGCAGCCCGTTGGCACACCTTTGGTAGGTAAAATAGCCCGTTGGCATGGTCATTAGGCGCCTTCAGTGGACAAAACCACCCATTGATGCAGTTGTTAGGAACATTTTATGGGAAAAATAGCTCGTTGGAACAGTGACTATGCACCTTTGGTGGGAAAAATAGCCCGTTGGCACACTTTTGGTAGGCAAAACAACCCACTAGCACACCCTTGGTAGGTAAAACATCTTGTTAGCAAGTTCGCTAGGCACCATTTGTGGGTAAAACAACCCGTTGGCACAGATGATAGGTACCTTTGATGGGCAAAACAACCCGATGGCACACCTTTAGAGGGAAAAATAGCCCATTGGCACAGTAGTTGGGCACCTTCATTGGGAAAAACTACCCATTGGCCACCTTTGGTGGGAAAGACAGCCCGTTGGCATACCTTTGGTGGAACATATAGCCTGTTGGCACACCTTAGCACGATTACTAGGCACCTTTTGTGGGAAAAATAGTCCGTTGGGTAGCATTGGTAGGAAATATAGCCCATTTGCACACCTTTGGTGGGAAAAACAATAAGTTGACATGGTTTCTAAACACCTTTGATAGGTAAAATAGCTCGTTGGCACATTTTCTAGGCACCTTCATTAGGAAAAATAGCACGTTGACAAGGTCGAAAGGAACATTGTTGGGCAAAATAGACAGTTGGCATGATCGCTGGGCACCTTCAGTAGGAAAAATAGCCCGTTGGCACACCTTTGGTGCGTAGCACAACCTGTTAGCACGATCACAGGCATCTTCGGTGGGCAAATATGTCAGTTAGGCACCTTTGGTGGGCAAAACAACCTGTTGGCACAGATGATAGGTACCTTTGATGGGCAAAACAACCCGATGGCACACCTTTAGATGGCAAAATAGCTCGTTGGCACAGTCGTTGGGCACCTTTATTGGGAAAAATTGCCCATTGGGCACCCTCGGTGGGAAAAACAGCCCGTTGGCACACCTTTGGTGGAAAAAGTAGCCTGTTGGCACTCCTTTGGTGGATTAAACAACTCGTTGCTCGATCACTAGGCACCTTTGGTGGGAAAAATAGTCCGTTGGGTAGCATTGGTAGGAAACATAGCCCATTTGTACACCTTCAGTGGGAAAAACAAGTCGTTGACACGATTTCTAAACACCTTTGATAGGGAAAATAGCTCGTTGGCACATTTGCTAGGCACCTTCGTTGGGAAAAATAGCCTATTAGCATGCTTGCGATTGGAAAAACAGCACATTGACAAGGTCGAAAGGCACATTGGTGGGCAAATTAGATAGTTGGCATGGTCGCTGGTCACCTTCAGTGAGAAAAATAGCCCGTTGGCCCACGTTCGGTGCGTAGCACAACCTGTTAGCACGATCGCTAGGCATCTTCGATGGGAAAATCTGTCAATTAGGAACCTTTGGTCGGAAAAATTGCTATTTGCACAGCTTTAGTAGGTAAAACAACCCGTTGGCACCCCTTTGGTGGGTAAAATAGCTAGTTGGTACATTCGTTAGGCACTTTTGGTGGGAAAATAGCCCGTTGGCATGTTCGTTAGGAACCTTTGCTGGCAAAAGTAGTTCATTGGGCATCTTCAGTGTGAAAAACAAACTGTTGGCACACCCTAAGCAGGCGAAACAACCCGTTGGCCCACCTTTGGTGGGCAAAATAGCTAGTTGGCACAGTCATTACACACCTTCGGTGGGTAAAACAACCCGTTGATGCAGTCATTAGGCACCTTCGATGGGAAAAATAGCCTGTTGAAATAATCGCTAGGCACATTTCATGGGAAAACAACCTATTGACAGACTTTAGGTAGGCAAAACAACCCTTTGGCACACCCCTGGTGCGTAAAACAGCCTATTGGCAAGTTCGCTAGGCATCTTTGGTGGGAAAAATAGGTCCCTGGCATAACTTTGATTGGCAAAACAGCCCATTGGCACACCTTTGGTGGGTAAAACTGTCACTTGGCACTGTCGCTAAGCACCTTAAATAGGAAAAACAACTCACTGGCATACCTTCGGTAGAAAAACAGCCCGTTGGCACACCTTTGGTGGATAAAACGGCTCGTAGCCACGATCACTAAGCACCTTTGGTGGGAAAAATAGTCCTTTGGGTAGCAATGGTGGGAAACATGGCCAGTTTGCACATATTTGGTGGGAAAAACAACACACTGGCAAAGTTTCTAAGCACCTTCGATAGGGAAAATATCTCGTTGGCACATTTGCTAGGCACCTTCGATGGGAAAAACAGTCTGTTATCGCGCCTATGATTAGAAAGACACCACATTGGTAAGGTCGAAAGGCACACTGGGTGGCCAAAATAGCAAGTTGCCACGGTTGTTGGGCACCTTCAGTGGGAAAAATTACCCTTTGGCAAACCTTCGGTGTGCAAAACAACCTTTTAGCACGATCACTAGGCATCTTCGGTAGCCAAATCTGTCAATTAAGAGCCTTTGGTGGTAAAAACTGCCCGTTTGCACTCCTTTAGAGGGTAACAAAACTCATTGACACACCTTTAGTGGGCAAACCAGCCAGTTGGCACATTCGTTAAGCAAGTTCAGTGGGAAAAATACCTCGTTGGCACGTTCGCTAGGAAGCTTCGGCGGCAAAAATAGTTCTTGGGGCACCTTCAGTGGGAAAAACAACCGTTGGCACACCCTAAGCAAGCGAAGCAGCCTATTGGCACAACTTTGGTGGGCAAAATAGCCCATTGGGATGTTCATTAGGCACCTTTAATGGGCAAAACAACTCGTTGATCCAGTCGTTACGCACCTTTGATGGGAAAAATAGCCCGTTGGAATAGTTGCTAGGCACCTTTAGTGGGAAAAACAGCCCGTTGGCACCCTTTCGATAGGCAAAACAACCTGTTGGCACACCCTTGGTAGGTAAAACAGCCTGTTAGCAAGTTCACTAGGCACCTTTGGTAGGCAAAACAACTCGATGGCACAGATGATAGGTACCTTCGATGGGCAAAACAACCCGATGGCACACCTTTAGAGGGAAAAATAGCCCATTGGCACAATCGTTGGACACCTTCATTGGGAAAAACTACCCATTGGGCACCTTCAGTGGGAAAGACAGCCCGTTGGCATACCTTCGGTGGAAAAAATAGCCTGTTGGCACACCTTAGCACGATCACTAGGCACCTTTGGTGGGAAAAATAGTCCGTTTTGTGGCATTGGTAGGAAACATAGCCCATTTGCACACCTTCAGTGGGAAAAACAACACGTTGACACGGTTTCTAAACACCTTTGATAGCGAAAATAGCTCATTGGCACATTTGCTAGCCACCATCGTTGGGAAAAATAGCCTATTGGCATGCCTGCAATTGGAAAAACAGTACATTGACAAGGTCAAAAGGCATATTCGTGGGCAAAATAGACAGTTGGCATGGTCACTGGGCACCTTCAGTGGGAAAAATAGCCCGTTGGCACACCTTCTGTGCGTAGCGCAACTTGTTAGCAGGATCGCCAGGTATCTTCGGTGGGCAAATCTGTCAGTTAGGAACCTTTGGTGGGAAAAATTGCCCGTTTACACTCCTTTAGTGGGTAAAACAACCCGTTGGCACCCCTTTGGTGGCAAAATAACCAGTTGGTACGTCCATTAGGCACTTTTGGTGGGAAAAATAGCTCGTTGGCATGTTCATTAGGAACCTTCGGTGGGAAAAACAAACCGTTGGCACACCCTAAGCGGGCGAAACAGCCCATTGGCACACCTTTGGTGGGTAAAACAGCTAGTTGGCACAGTCATTACGCACCTTCGATGGATAAAACAACCCGTTGATGCGATCATTAGGCATCTTCGATGGGAAAAATAGCCTGTTAAAACAGTAGCTAAACACCTTTGATGCGAAAACAACCCGTTGGCAGACTTAGGTAGCCAAAAAAACCCGTTGGCATACCCTTGGTAGGCAAAACAACCAGTTGACAAGTTCGCTAGGCACCTTTGATGGGAAAAATGGGTCCTTGGCATAACTTTGATTGGCAAAACAGCTCGTTGGCACACCTTTGGTGGGTAAAACTGCCCCTTGGCACTGTCGCTAAGCACCTTCGATGGGAAAAACAACTCACTGGCATACCTTTGGTAGAAAAACAGCCCGTTGGCACACCTTTGGTCGATAAAATAGCTCATTGCCAAGATCACTAAGCACATTTGGTGGGAAAAATAGTTCGTTGGGTAGCATTGGTGGGAAACATAGCCCGTTTGCACACATTCGGTGGGAAAAACAACACATTGACATAGTTTCTAAGCACCTTCAATAGGGAAAATAACTTGTTGGCACATTTGCTAGGCACCTTCGATGGGAAGAACAGCTTGTTATCGCGCCTGTGATTAGAAAAAACCACATTGGCAATGTCGAAAGGCACATTAGGTGGGCAAAATAGCAAGTTTCCGCAGTCGTTGGGCACCTTCAGTGGGAAAAATAGCCTGTTGGCAAACCTTCGGTATGTAACACAACCTCTTAGCGCTATCACTAGGCATCTTTGGTGGGCAAATCTGTCAGTTAGGAACCTTTGGTGGCAAAAACTCCCTGTTTGCACAGCTTTGGCGGGCAACACAACCCATTGGCACACCTTTGGTGGGCAAAATAGACAGTTGGCACATTCGTTAGGCACCTTCAGTGGGAAAAATAACTCGTTGGCATGTTCGCTAGGAACCTTCAGTGGAAAAAATAGTTCGTAGGGCACCTTCAGTGGGAAAAACAACCGTTGGCACACCCTAAGCAGGCGAAGCAGATCATTGGCACACCTTTGATGAGCAAAATAGCCTATTGGCAAGGTCATTAGGCACCTTCAGTGGGCAAAACAACCCGTTGATGCAGTCGTTATGCACCTTCGATGGGAAAAATAGCTCATTGGAACAGTCGCTAGGCACCTTTGGTAGGAAAAATAGCCCGTTGGCACACTTTCGATAGGCAAAACAATAGGTTGGCGCAGGTAGGTAAAATAACGTGTTGGCAAGTTCGCTAGGCACCTTTGGTGGGCAAAACAACTCGTTGGCACAGATGATAGGTACCTTCGATGTACAAAACAACCCTATGGCTCACCTTTAGAGGGCAAAATAGCCCGTTGGCATAGTCGTTAGGCATATTCATTGGGAAAAACTATCCATTGGGCACCTTCGGTAGGAAAGACAGCCCGTTAGCACACCTTTGATGGAAAAGATAGCCTGTTGGCACACATTTCGTGGATAAAAGAACTCATTGGCACGATCATTAGGCACCTTTGGCGGGAAAAATAGTCCGTTAGGTAGCATTGGTAGGAAACATAGCCCGTTTGCACACTTTCGGTGGGAGAAACAACAAGTTGGCACAGTTTCTAAACACCTTTGATAGGGAAAATAGCTCGTTGGCACATTTACTAGGCACCTTCATTAGGAAACATAGCCTGTTGGCATGCCTGCGATTGGAAAAACACCATGTTGGCAAGGTCAAAAGGTATATTGGTAGGCAAAATAGCCAGTTGGCATGGTCGCTGGGCACCTTTAGTGGGAAAAATAGCCAGTTGGCACACCTTCTGTGCGCAGCACAACCTGTTAGCAAGATCGCTAGGCATGTTCGGTGGGGAAATCTATCAGTTAGGAACCTTTTGTGGGAGAAATTGCCCATTTGCACACCTTTAGTGGGCAAAACAACCCGTTGGGACCCCTTTGATGGGTAAAATAGCCAGTTGGTACATTCTTTAGGCAATTTTGGTAGGAAAAATAGCTCATTGGCATGTTCGATAGGAACCTTCGGTGGCAAAAGTAGTTCGTTGGGCACACCCTAAGCAGGCAAAACAGCCTATTGGCACACCTTTGGTGGGCAAAACAGCTTGTTGGCACGATCATTAGGCACCTTCAGTGGTCAAAACAACCCGTTGATGCGGCCATTAGGCACCTTTGATAGGAAAAATAGCCTATTGGAACAATCGCTAGGCACCTTTGATGGGAAAACAACCCGTTGGTAGACTTTAGGTAGGCAAAACAACCCGTTGGCACACCCTTGGTATGCAAAATAGCCTGTTGGCAAGTTCGCTAGGCACCTTTGGTGGGAAAAATAAGTCCTTGGCATAACTTTAATGGGCAAAACAGCCCGTTGGCACACCTTTGGTGGGTAAAACTGTCCCTTGGCACTGTCGCTAAGCACCTTCGATGGGAAAAACAACTCACTGGCATACCTTCGACATAAAAACAGCCTATTGGCACACCTTTGGTGGATAAAACGGCTCGTTGCCACAATCACTAAGCACCTTTGATGGGAAAAATAGTTCCTTGGATAGCATTGGTGGGAAACATAGTCCGTTTGCACACATTCGGTGGGAAAAACAACACATTGGCACAATTTCTAAGCACCTTCGATAGGGAAAATTACTCGTTGCCATATTTGCTAGGCACCTTCGATGGAAAAAATAGCCTGTTATGACGCCTGTGATTAGAAAAACACCACATAGGCAAGGTCAAAAGGCACATTGGGCGGGCAAAATAGCAAGTTTGCACGGTCGTTGGGCACCTTTAATGGAAAAAATGAACCGTTGGCACACCCTAAGTAGGCGAAACAGCCCATTGGCACACCTTTGGTGGGCAAAACAGATAGTCAGTACGGTTAATAGCCACCTTTGGTGGCTAAAACAACCCGTTGATGCTATCATTAGGCACCTTCCATGGGAAAAATAGCTTGTTGGAACAGTCACTAGGCACCTTTGATGGGAAAACAACCCTTTGGCAGACTTTAGGTAGGTAAAACAACCCGTTGGCACACCCTTGGTAGGCAAAATAGCTTGTTGGAAAGTTCACTAGGCTCCTTTGGTGGGAAAAATAGGTCCTTGGCATAAATTCGATGGGCAAAACAGCCCGTTGGCACACCTTTGTTGGGTAAAACTACCCCTTGGCACTATCACTAAGCACCTTTTATGGGAAAATCAACTCATTGGCAAAACTTCGGTAGAAAAACAGCCCGTTGGCACACCTTTGGTGGATAAAACAGCTCGTTGCCATGATCACTAAGCACCTTTGGTGGGAAAAATAGTCCGTTGGGTAGCATTGGTGGGAAACATAGCTCGTTTGCACACATTCGGTGGGAAAAACAACAAGTTGGCATAGTTACTAAGCACCTTCGATAAGGAAACTAACTCATTGGCGCATTTGTTAGGCACCTTTGTTGGGAAAAATAGCCTGTTATCACGCCTATGATTAGAAAAAAACCATATTGGCAAGGCCGAAAGGCACATTGGGTGGATAAGATAGCAAGTTGGCACGGTCATTGGGCACCTTCAGTAGGAAAAATAGACTGTTGGCAAACCTTCGGTGTGCAACATAACCTCTTAGCACGATCGCTAGGCATCTTATGCGGGCTTGCACACCTTTGGTAGGCAACATAACCTGTTGGCACACCTTTGGTGGGCAAAACAGCCAATTGGCACATTCGTTAGACACCTTCAGTGGGAAAAATACCTCGTTGGCAAGTTCACTAGGAACCTTCGGTGGCAAAAATAGTTCGTGGGGTAACTTCAGTGGGAAAAACAACCGTTGGCACACCTTAAGCAAGCAAACCAACCCGTTGGCACACCTTTGGTGGGCGAAACAGCCCATTGGCATGGTCATTAGGCACCTTCAGTGGGAAAAACAACTCGTTGATGCAATCGTTAGGCACCTTCGATGGGAAAAATAGCCCGTTGGAACAGTCACTAAGCACCTTTGGTGGGAAAAATAGCTCGTTCTCACACTTTTGGTAGGCAAAACAACCCGTTGGCATACCCTTGGTAGGTAAAACAGCATGTTGGCAAGTTCGCTAAGCACCTTTGGTAGGCAAAACAACCCGTTGGCACAGATGATAGGTACCTTCGATGGGCAAAACAACTCGATGGCACACCTTTAGAGGGCAAAATAGCCCGTTGGCATAGTAGTTGGGCACCTTCATTGGGAAAAAATGCCCATTGGGTACCTTCGGTGCGAAAGACAGCCCGTTGGCACATCTCCAGTGGGAAAAATAGCCTGTTGGCACACCTTTGGTGGATAAAACAACTCGTTGGCTCGATCACTAGGCACCTTTGGTGGGAAAAGTAGTCCGTTGGGTAGCATTGGTGGGAAACATAGCCTGTTTCCATACCTTTGGTGGGAAAAACAACATGTTGGCATGGTTTCTAAACACCTTTGATAGGGAAAATAGCTTGTTGGCACATTTGCTAGGCACCTTCGTTGAGAAAAACAACCTGTTAGCACGCCTGTGATTAGAAAAACACCACGTTGACAAGATCAAAAGTCACATTGGTGGGCAAAATAGCCAGTCGGCATGATCGTTGGGCACCTTGAGTGAGAAAAATAGCCCATTGGGCACCTTCGGTGGGAAACAAAACCTGTTGGCACACCTCTAGTAGGCAAAACAACCCGTTGGAATGGTCACTAGGCATCTTGGTGGAAAAAACAGCCTGTTGGGCACCTTCAATGGGAAACAAAACCCATTGCTAGACTTTTGGTGGGCAAAACAACCCGTTGTCACAGTTGATAGGTACCTTCGGTGGGCAAAATAGCCCATTGGGGCAATCACGAGGCACCTTAGGTAGGATAAATAGCCAGTTGGCACACATTCAATGGGAAACAATGCCCTTTGGCAAGGTTGCTGGACACCTTCGGTGGGCAAAATAGCCCATTGGCACGAATACCAGGCACCTTCGGTGGGAAAACCTGTTGGCACACCTTTGGTAGGCAAAACAACCCGTTGGCATGGTTGATAGGCACCTTCAGTGGGTAAAATAGCCCATTGAGGCAATCACTAGGTACTTTATATGGAATAAACAGTTAGTTGGGACACATTTGGTGAGCAAAACAGCTCGTTGGCACGGTCACTAGGGGCCTTTGGTGGGAAAAACAACCCATTGGCACACCTTCAATAGGGAAAACAACTCGTTGGCACACCTTCGATGGGTAAAATAGCCCATTAGCATACCTTCGGCTGGCAACACAGCCTATTGGCACCTCGCCAGGCATCTTTGGCAGGCAAAAGAGTTAATTGGGCACCTTAATTGGGAAAAACAGCTAGTTCGCACACCTTTGGTTGGCAAAATAACTCGTTGACACACCTTCTGTGGGAAAACTACCCGTTGGGTACCCTCGGTGGGAAACACAGCCTATTAGCACATCTTCGGTAGATAAAACAGCCCTTTGGCATACCTTCAATGGACAAAACACCCTGTTGGCACAGTCACTAGGAATCTTTGGTGGGAAAATTTACCTATTGGGCAACATCAATGGGAAACATAGCCTGTTGGCACACCTTAGGTGGGAAAAATAGTACGTTGACATGATCATTGTGCTCCTTCGATGGGAAAAACAACTCATTGGCATGTTCATTAGGCACCTTTGGTGGAAAAAACAGTCTGTTGGCACACCTTTGGTGGGAAGAACACTGTGTTAGCAAGGTCGAAGGTCTCCTTTGGGTGGTAAAATATCCCATAGTATAAAACTGGAAGCATCTGTTTGTACTTCAAATTGCTTTCTATGATTCGGAAGAGCAAGGACTAGTTCCTTCGTAATAGCCTCCTTCAAAGCATCAAATTTTGGGCTTTAAAATTTTTAAATTATTTTGAGGTATTAATAGATTTAGTATTTTGGAGCAACTGGCATGCCAATGTTGGGAGGATTTATTGCTTGAATTGATGGAATTAAAGTATAAATGTAGTAAGAATGCAGGAGGGGTAATCTTGGTAGATCACTTAAGCCTAAAGGTTATAAGGCATAAGTAGAAGGGCATAAGGGTCATCTTACAATCATTAAGAGTGTAAGTTAGAAGAAGAAGTAATTGTTGTCTTGTGTGAGAAGAGAGTGTCGTGGAAGAGAGGAAGAAGAAGAGAAAAAGAGAAAAGCTAAGGTTTGTGGAAATCTTGAAGAGTTGAAGAATTTGGAGCTAAATCAAGTAAGTATAAGCTTTACCTCTTCTTCATTGTTAGATGATGTATAATTAGTGTTAGGTAGAAGTAAAAGACAATGTGGAATGTGGATGGGAAGTTGTTGATGAATGGAGTAATGTTTTAATCTTTTAGGGTTAATGATCAAAGATAGATTTTGATGTATTTGTTAATGATATTGTGTTGAAATGAGCTTGGAAATGAAGTAGAAAAGGTGCTTTAGGGTTAAGATGGGTTATATTTGAAAGATTGAGAGTATATAGATGAAGAATGTCGAAAAATTTCTTCGAAATGAGTTTCTAAAAAAGTTCACCGCGGTGAATTTCTAACTTCGCCGCAGCGAACTCCAGCAACTACGCGAACTTCTGATTTTGCCACGGCGAAATCCATTTTTCTGCACAGACATGTATTGGTATTTTGGGCATAACTTTTGTGTAGTTGTCCAAATGAAGTGATTTTGGATTTGGATTAAACTAGAGACATAGGGCTACGCTTTTTATGAAGAAATGAAGTTTAAATTCAGTCTTTATGGATATCCATTTTTGGATGGAAGTTAAGTATAGAATATTGTCTCAGTATAAGAGTAGTCCTGACATGTTTGGAGTATAACTTTCAGATTTCTGAACCAAATTGAAAGATTTTGGTGTCATTGGAAACTTAAGACAATGAGGGACATTTTTTCTAGAAGAAATTGTTAGCAAATTTCTTCATTTACCTGATCATAAAGATCATGGAAAATGGACCCGAAAGTGTGGATTTTGAACGGCTTATAGTTCAATTTTTAACTTCTTGATTTTTGAAGCCTTATGAATTTTCTTTGAATATTGTTTGAATGAGAAATTGGTTTGCTATAGGAAACCAGGCAAACCCAATCCAAGAGCAAGAAGAAAGACAACATTGAACTTAGATTGTCAAGCAAAATTAGGTGGGTAATATATTTAAAGTGGTTGTGTAGTATGGGCAAATTGTCTTGCTTGCTTATATGTTGTTTGTTAAATTGCTTGTTGTGAATTATGTCAATTGTTAAAGATGCATTGTGATTGTGATCATGTTATGTCACGGCATCTTGAATAAATGAAAAGAGGAAAAAGCATGATGAGTATGAAAAGTACGAATGTGTGTGAAATAAGTTAAGCATTGAACTTTGATTGTGTTTGGGCAAGAGAGAAACATTTCGTTAGTCACATGCACGTTGACATATAGCCTTCTCCCAACTGCCCACTTGAGGCCATGAGATCCTAATAAATCAGACTCATTTTGTTCACGGTATAAACTTCAGTTTATTTGTTTTGTTCCAGGAAACTCTCGAGCCATTTGTTGTGCATTTCATCATCGATTTGTCAAGCATGATGCATAATTGAGAGTTATGTTGTGATGGATAAATTACATGGCATGTCCTTTGTGATGACATCTTGGTAAATATAAGTTATGAGTTTTAACTTGTTAAGTATTGAATTGTTATATATATATGTAATTATGCTTGAATGTGTGGCTCAATGCTAATGGCTGTAAATGTATAAGCCACTGAGCTTCGCAACTCACCCCAATTACCCTCCAGTCCTCAGGTGTAGAATGAGAAGATCATTGATCCTTGCAAGGCATCAAAAACTCCAAGAAAGTTAGAGACTTTTGTACTAACTTAGTGATTTTGGTTAGCTTTATACGCATATCAACATTGAGCATCCTTATGTATTTTGTTTTAAGTTTTGACGTGTATGATGATATGTATTTGCTCAAACTCTTTGAATTAATAAGGAAATGATGAATCGAAATTCCATTTATGTATGATTATGTTAGCTTGTGGTTAGGTTGGATGGTTAGATTTGAATAAATGTATTTCTATAAAATGTTTGTGGATTGCGATTTCTAAGGGTTTCGCCGCGGTGAAGCCAAGGGTTGCCGCGGTGAACCTTTTTGAAGGCGTCTTTGCCGCGACAAAGAATGACCTACGCCACGGCGAAATTTTCTAGAAGGATCTATGAAGATAACTCCATGGGTTCGCTGCGGCAAACCTATAGCTCG
>JAOQML010017355.1:0-11908 GCA_027568935.1 Erythroxylum urbanii | reverse complement strand
CTTATATGTGTATGCATGAATATGTCAAGACAATTCTAAGCACTTATAAACTATTCCAAATTACTATTTTACCCTTCGCATTGGTGATGGGATGTTACAAAATACGTATATGAATTCTGTATTTCTTTTTTTATGTTTATGATTAATCTTGAATTTTGGGATGTTTTGATAGTGAGCGGAATGTAAATGGGAGTAGATTATGTGAGAGAGTATAAGTGAGAAAGAAATGGTGTTTAGAAAAAAAAATGGATTAAGTCATAGATGAGAGGAAGAAGAAGAGAAGAAGTGCTGCAAAATCTGGAAAATATTGAGCGCACGATTGTGCACCTGAAAATTTTCTAAAATTGAACATACTTCACTCTTTTTGTTATAACTTCTTCTCCCGACCTCCAAATGACATGAGATTTGAATCAACGAATTCATAATACATTGTTATTTATCTCCACCAAAATTGGTATGAATTAAATTGGAAGCGTTTGATTAATGAGTTTAGGATGAAAATGTTGAGGTGTGCTGGAATATTATGAACTGGAATATTTTCATTGAACATGCTTCGGTATTTTGCTTATATCTTGGTCTATAGATTTCCAAATGAGTTAATTCTTAATTTAGATTAACCTAGAGACATATTTATACAACGTTCTTGTAGAAGTAGAATTTTGATTTTGTCTCTAAGAATTTCAAAATCTGGCTTGAAATTGAGTCTTGGCTTAGGCTATAACACTACCCAAGATAGAAATCATGTCCTATTGTTATCGAATAAATTGATTCAAAATCAGATAAAAGTTTCTTCACAAAAGTTGTAGGTTATTATCTTAGCTTTCAATTGGTATAAAGGTTGTAATTTTTGGATGTTGGAATTGAGAGATATGAGTTGTACAACTTGACAATATGATCATGCACTAGCTAAATTTCAAATGTACTTAGTCTACAGTATTTTAAACATAACTCATACAATAATGAACCAAATTGAATGATCTTAGAGTCATTAGAAACTTAAGGCACAAGGGAACAATTTTCTAGAAGAAAGTGTTATAGAAATACACCTTTTACCTAATGATAATATTCATGGAAAGTGGACCGGAAAGTGTTTTTAGACATATCTGGACTGATTAATTGATTATTGATATATGAATGAATATTGTGACCAGAATAATGATAAGGAACCCAGAATTGTCATGAACATGCATTGTAGATATTTCATATACATAGATGTGAATAACTGAATACTTACACCATTGTGCAAAATTGTGATATATGTAAATGTGTTTTGTATGATATAGAGGAGCATTTAGAGTGCCATCATTCAAACATTGCCAGGACTTCAAGGCAATAGCTTCTCGGAGCGATTTATGAGTAACCTAGATGGTCTCACTTAATATTTGTTCACTATAGATTCTGTACGGAATGTGGAACTGTTTGTACTGATTCCAGACATGAAGGTCCAAAGATTCTGATTGATGAATGCGATATTGAAGTGTTCTTTGAATGTGAATTTGGTGAAATATGTGTTACTCAACATATTTTTTTTAATACCGGACTAAGGCCCGATGATATATTTATATGGGACTAAAAATGTGATTGAATAGGAATGAGATTGAAAATGGGAATGAATGAAAATATAATTGATTGAATATGAATGAGATGCATTTCATACATGAATGCATGATCAGATAATGATAGTTGTGACATGAGTAGCCACCGAAAATGAACTTAAAGCTCCAAAATGTGGTATAGAGCCAAAGGCTCGATATATACAATAAGCCCTGTATCTACAACGAGTAAGATAGTATCAATGAGCCTGATATCCACAATGGATACGGAACAGTGTAGGCACTCAGTCACAATAACGTAATAATTGAAAGTGAGTCACATGAACATTGCATATACATTTATTAAGTGTAATTGACTGATTGAATTGTAATGTTAATATGTACTTAAATGAGATTGGGATATGTGCATTCTATGATATATGGTGCAAATTGTTAAATGGAAAGTTGTGAATTATGTGCTTATATGATTTGATATGTGGTATGAATTAGGTGAACCATCGAGGATAGTTACATCATTGAGTTCACAAACTCACCAAAATTGTAGCGTTGATATTTCAGGTCTGAGAGAGAACATTAGAGACAGACAAACTCTACAAGAAGACTAATTCTTGTACTTTTGTCAAGAAATGACTCAAAGGTCGATCAATGAGACTGAAGGATTAGTTAGTAGTTTATATGCAATTCCTCTGTCAAGTAGTGTGTTATGTATAGGGATTTGATATTTTATATATTCAGATGATTTTATAAAGCTACAATGTAAGTTTGGTTTTCTATGAAATGAAATGAGGAATGCAGTTGGTTTTAAAATTTGGTGACTTTTCTGTATAATAGTTGATGCCATGATTAATTTGGATATGTGTTGCCTCTAATATGTCATTATTATAGATTATATATGGGAATGTCCACAGGGTGTTCCAGTATGTAATTTATGGTAGTGAGGTGTTACATTTTGGTATCAGAGCATGGTTGGCATCCGTAGGGACATATAGAAATGTTAAACATGAAATATAGTGAGATATGCGGATGATAATTGGAATTATTGTTTATGATAGGTCATCTAACATAGGTGATCAGGAAGGACACTCAGTTGACTTAGGATCGACAAGGGCCAGTAGAGAGTCTTCTGTGCCTCGACGTGAGGGAATGCCTCAAAGAGTTCTCAAAAGAAGGGAGAGGAGGTACAATAGGCTATGAAAGTAGGGGCTATGAACTTCTACGGAGGTACAGACTTTGTAGAGGCTGAGGGATGGTTAGAGAGGACTGAGCGAGTATTTGATCAAATAGACTGTGAGGCTGATGAGAGATTTGATTATGTGGTCTCACTACTGTATGATCCAGCATATCAATGGTGGAAGACTGTTCCAGGCAGTACTACCAAGCCTTGCAATCTAAATTGGGGAGACTTTCTGAGGGTCTTCAGGGAAAATTACATGCCCAAAATCTACCGGGACAGAAAGATGAAGGAATTTATGAATCTTAAATAGGGCAGAATGTCAGTAGCAGATTATGAGATCAGATTTAATGAACTGATGGGTTATGCAACTGCCTTGATTCCTACTGAGGAAGACAAGTGCAGGAGATTTGAAGATGGGTCGAACATGGAGATTCGGACAAGGCTAGCTCTTACTAACTTGAGCAGTTTCACTGAGCTCAGAGCAACCTCGATCTGAATAGAGCAATTGTTGAGGGACAGTCAGTATGAGCAGAGATTAGAGTCTAGACAGAAGAGGCTCAGTGAATTTTAGGGCGGTTCTAGCAGAAAGTTCAGTAAGCGCAAGAATAGACCATTTAGACCACCGGCTGGATCAAGACAGTTGAGGTTCAGACAAAGGGGTAGTTTTGTACAGTCTAGCAGTGGAAGACGTGCAGTGTTGGGTCAGATACCCAATTGTGAGCACTATGGGAAGAAGCACAGTGGTGAGTGCTGGAGATTGTCTGAAGCTTTCCTTAGATACGGCTCATTTGATCATCAAGTTAAGGATTGTCCTATTACAATTGTAGCCCAGTCTGGTATGAGAGGGGGATCAGTGAGTGAGACTATTGTTTAGCCGAGTCAAGCTAGTGGGGTTGGACAGAGAGGCCAAGGCAGAGGTAAAGTGAGTTTTAGAAGTCCTTCTATCAGGGCTAAGGTTCAAAGCAACAGACCCCAGTCTCAGGCCTGAGTATATGCTATAACTAGACATGAGACCCAGGACTCTCCGAATGTTGTTGCAGGTGCTTTGCTTATCTTTGATTATGAAGCATTTGCATTGCTAGATCCTGGATCTACGCATTCATTTATTGCACCGCATCTGGCATGTAAGTTGCATTGTGATATAGAGCAATTGAAACGTGGATTGGAGGTTAATACACCAATAGGTAGTAACACCGTGATTAGGGAAGTCTACAAGAGGTGTTTGATTAGAGTTGATCAGGCAGAATTAGAAGCAGACTTGATTATATTACAGTTAAGGGAGATAGATGTCATTCTAGGCATGGATTGACTTGCTGCTCATAGGGCTATCATGAACTGCTACACTAAGGAGGTGGTATTGGAATCTCCTAATCGGTCGAGAGCAGTTTTCAGAGGTATTAGTCAAGTAGTTCGAGCCAAGCTGATCTCATTTATGGGTGCCTTAAGGTTGATGCAAGGTGGATGTGAGGCTTTTCTGGCCCGTATTATTGAAACTAGAGCTGAGCAGAATATACAGGACATTCCTGTTGTTAGGAAATTTCTGGATGTGTTTCTCGCTGAATTGTCTAGTTTACCTCCAGATCGAGAAACAGAGTTCACAATTGACTTGGTTCTGGGTGCTGCTCCTATATTTATACCTCCATATAGGATGGCACCTATGGAACTAAAGGAGTTGAAGGCTCAACTACAGGAGTTGCTAGAAAAAAGGTTTTATTAGACCCAGTGTTTCACCTTAGGAAGCTCCAATTTTATTTGTAAAGAAAAAAGATAGAACCCTAAGACTGTGCATCAATTATAGGCAGTTAAATCGGGTCACAGTAAAGAACAAGTACTCGTTGCCTAGAATTGATGACTTATTTAATCAATTGCAAGGAGCTCAGGTATTTACTAAGTTAGATTTGAGATCTGGGTGCTATCAGTTGAAGCTAGCAAAGACTGACGTACCGAATAGTGCATTCAGGAGCAGGTATGGGCATTTTGAGTTTTTAGTAATGCCGTTCGAGTTAACTAATGCCCCAGCTGCATTTATGGCCTTGATGAATAAGGTGTTTCAGCCTTATTTAGATAGATTTGTAACTGTGTTTATTGATGACATACTTGTGTATTCAAAGAGTAAAGAAGAACATGATGAGCATCTGAAAGTGATTTTATAGATTATAAGGGAGAAACAACTGTATGCTAAATTCAATAAGTGTGAATTCTAGCTAGATCAAGTAGTATTTCTGGGTCATATAGTATCTAGACAAGGCATACAAATGGATCTAATAAAGATAGAGGCAGTGATGAATTGGAAAGCTCCGAGGAATGTATCAGAAATCTAAAGCTTCCTAAGGTTAGCTAGATATTACCAGAAGTTTGTTGAGGAGTTCTCGTTGATTTTAGCCCTACTGACAAAACTTCTGAGGAAGAATGTAGCATTCAGATGGAGTGATGATTATTAGAAGAATTTTGAGGAGTTGAATCATCGGTTGACTACTGCACCGGTGTTAGCTATACCATCGAGAACTGGTGGATATGTAGTATACATTGATGCTTTACATCAAGGATTGGGATGTGTATTGATATAGAATGACAAGGTGATGGCCTATACATCGAGACAACTAAGGTCTTACAAGATTAGCTATTCAGTATATGCTTTGCATCAAGGATTGGGATGTGTATTGATATAGAATGGAAAGGTGATAGCCTATACATCGAGACAACTAAGGTCTCACGAGATTAGCTATCCAGTACATGATTTAGAGCTAGCCGCAGTTATTTTTTGCTCTAAAGATATGGAGACATTATCTATATGGAGAGACATTCCAGATATACATTGATCAAAAGAGTTTGAGGTATCTATTAAGTCAAAAAGAATTGAACATGAGATAAAGGAGATGGGTAGAGTTATTGAAAGATTATCAATGTACCATTGAGTATCATCTAGGAAAAGCCAATCTGGTGGCAGATGCTTTGAGCAGAAAATCGAATACCAGTGTAGCTCAGATTCAATTATCGAGGTTACTAAACTTGATTCAATTGAGAGCTTTAAACGTGGAGTTGAATCTTAAGCATAATGAGGCATTAATAGCCACATTGAAATTGAGACCAATGTTACATGATAGAATAAGAAGGGTTCAGAGTAAGGACCCTGACATGGTGAAGCTGGTGGAGAAAGTTAAGATGAATCCGGAATCCAAATTTAAATTAAGGGACGAAACATTATGGTTAAAACAGAGATTATGTGTGCCTAATGTGGATGATCTAAGAAAGAAAATCTTAGAGGAAGCTCATATGGCTGTTTATGCTATACATCTTAGTACCACCAAGATGTATAACAAACTGAAACAACATTTCTGGTGACCTGGAATGAAAAAGCAAGTAGTGGATTTTGTTTTCAAATGTATAACATGCCAGTAGGTTAAGGCTGAGCATCAGGCTCCAGTTAGAAAGCTATATTCGTTGCCTATTTCAGAGTGGAAATAGGAACAAATCACCATGGATTTTATTATAGGTTTGCCTAAGATTCCGAGACAAAATGATGCTATATGGGTTGTAGTGGGCCGATTAACTAAGTCGGCCCATTTTTTACCAGTGAGGAAGAATAACTTACTAGACCAGTTAGCTCGGAGGTATGTGAATGAAGTGGCTAGATTGCATGGGGTTCTAGTATCCATTATATCGGACAAGGATCCCAGATTTACTTCAAGATTTTGGAAGAGTTTGCAGTCAGCTTTGGGTACAAAGTTGAACTTCAATACTGCATTTCATCCTCAAACAGATGGACATAGTGAGAGAACAATCCAGACTATTGAGGATATGCTCAGAGCATGTGTATTGGAGTTTCAAGGACTATGGGATCAATACATAGGATTGATTGAGTTTGCATATAACAATCATTATTATAGTAGTATCAGGATGGCACCGTCTGAGGCATTGTATGGCAGGAAGTGTCGATTGCCTCTATATTGGGATGAAGAGGGTTTAAGAATGATGAAGGTCCGAAATTGATACAAGACACAGTGGATAAGGTGAAACTGATCAAAAGCTGAATTAAAGCGGCTCAGGATAGACAAAAAAGCTATGTAAATCAGCTCAGAAGGGATATGGAATACAATGTGAGAGACAGAGTGTTTCTGAGAGTGTCGTCTTGGCGAGGAGTACTGAGGTTTGGTAAAAAGGGCAAGTTGAGCCCTAGGTACATTGATCCTTATGAAATCCTTGAGAGGATAGGACTTTTGGCATACAAGTTAGCTTTGCCTAATGAGATGTCTCAGTTGCATAATGTGTTTCATGTGAGCATGTTAAGAAGACACAGATCTGATCCAACACATATGTTATCGGCTCAAGATATTAAGGTTGCTAGTAATCTAAGCTATGTTGAAGAGCCAGTACAGATAGTGGGTTATAAGACAAAGCAGCTGAGAAACAGAGCAATTCCAATGGTGAAAGTCCTTTGGAGAAATCACTCGACTGAGGAAGCAACTTGGAAAACGGAGGATCATATGAAGAAAAAATATCCCTACTTATTCGAACCATCAGGTAAGAATTTCGAGAACGAAATTTCTTTTAGGAGGAGAGAGTTGTAATACCCTGTTACTTAGGATAAGGTTAAAATAGTGTTTATAAGAGGTTACTGAGAAATTAGGAAGTATAATTCATGCTTATGCATAATGTGGCATACACATAGACAAGAATATTGATTTTTGCACATTAATATAATTTATTCCAAGGTATGAAATTGAATGTGATATGAGATATGACTATGTTTTCCAATGTCTTGTATTTTAGGTTACCAAAGACAAGAATTGATGGATTATAATTTAGTAACTTGGAAATTAATTGTCTCAATTGGGAGATTGATAAATTAATGTGTACATTTAGTCTTGGAAAAATACCAAGTGGCAAGACTAATTGAAACATGGAAAATTATGATGATTTAGCCTATAATTGAGTGACATTTAGCATTGATCATTGTGGGACAAATAGACTAGTAAATATGTGACAATTGGATAAATGACTATGTGACAAGTGAAGCAATTAGGAAGTGACACATGGCGTAACCAAATAAATGACAAGTGTAACAGATGTAAAAAGGACATGTGGCAAGACTCAAAGGAGACACTTAATTCTATTTTTTGGTCAAGGAAGTCTCTGCATTGTCTCTACCGAAACCACCATCTTCCTTCTTGCTCTTCGTCACTTAAACACTTAATTTGTGCACGTGTTTGTGTTATTGTCCATCCATCACCGAAAACACCTTGTAAAATCTTCAGCTATTTAAGGTCTTTGATCGTTTCTCTAATCTTGTCTTTGCTCCAACCATCGAAATCCCTCATTGCTCTCCCCATTTCTAGAAATTTTTCTGAAGAAACAAGTAAGTTATGCATCGTTGTTGTTTTTAGATGTTTGAATTTAATCTTGAGTTATGACCTGGTTTAGAGTAAGTTGTGTTTTAGTTTTCTGGATATTATGTGGATGATTTTGATGATGTTTTAGTGTTGGAAGTGAATGCATGCATGAAGGGTAGTTTTGGTGATGAGAAAAATGAATTATATGAAAATGATGTGAAATGGACATTGTGCAGAAATTGTTTCTAAGATTGTGAGAATTGAGGTTTAATGAGATATAAACAAGTACAGAAAAATTAGAATGAGGTTATATGTTTTTGTTTGAGTGAGATTAAATCTTGAGATAGTGCAGAAGACCAGAAAATGTAGTAGAATGAGGAAGAAGAAGAGAAGAAGTGCTTCAAAATCTGGAAAATATTGAGTGCACGATTGTGTACCTAAAAATTTTCTGAAATTGAACATACTTCACTCTTTTTATTATAACTTCTTCTCCTGACCTCCAAATGACATGAGATTTAAATCAACGAATTCATAATACATTGTTCTTTATCTCCACCAAAATTTATAGCCATCTGAATTAAATTGGAAGGGATTGATTGATGAGTTTAGGATGAAAATGCTGAGGTGTGCTGGAATATTATGAGCTGGAATATTTTCATTGAACAAGCTTTGGTATTTTGCTTATAACTTGGTCTATAGATTTCCAAATGAGTTGATTCTTATTCAGATTAAACTAGAGACATATTTCTACAACTTTCTTGAAGAAGTTGAATTTTAATTTTTTCTCTAAGAATTTCAAAATATGGCTTGAAATTGAGTCTTGGCTTAGGCTATAACACTACCCGAGACAGAAATCATGTCCTGTTGTTATCAAATAAACTGTATTGATGTAGGCCAAATCAGATAAACGTGTCTTCACAAAAGTTGTAGCTTATTATCTTAGCTTTCAAGTGGTATAAAGTTTGTAATTTTTGGATATTGGAATTGAGAGTTATGAGTTGTACAACTTGACAGCATGATCCTGTACTAGCTAAATTTCAAATATACTTAGTCTACAGTATTTTAAACATAACTCATACAATAATGAACCAAATTGAATGATCTTAGAGTCATTAGAAACTTAAGGCACAGGGGAACAATTTTCTAGAAGAAATTGTTATAGAAATACACCATTTTCCTTATGATAATAATCATGAAAAGTGGACCCGAAAGTGTTTTTAGACAAATCTGGACTGATTAATTGAGTATTGATATATGAATGAATATTGTGACCAGAATAATGATAAAGAACTTGGAATTGCCATGAACATGCATTGTAGATATTTCATATACATAGATGTGCATAACTGAATACTTATACCATTGTGCAAAATTGTGATATGTGTAAATGTGTTTTACATGATATAGAGGAGCATGTAGAGCACCATCATTCAGACATTGCCGGGATTTCAAGGCAATAGCTTTCTGGAGCGATTTGTGAGTAATCTAGATGGTCTCAATATTTGTTTGCTATAGATTCTGTACTAAATGTGGAATCAACTGTTTGTATTGATTATGGACATGAAGGTCCGAAAACTCTGATTGATGAATCTGATATTGAAGTGTTCCTTGAATGTGAATTGGGTAAAATATGTGTTACTCAACATGTTTTTTTTAATGATGGACTAAGGCCCGATGATATATGTATATGGGACTAAAAATGTGATTGAATGAGAATGAGATTGAAAATATAATTGATTGAATATGAATGAGATGCATTTCATACATGAATGTATGATCAGATAATGATAGTTGTGACATGAGTAGCCACCGAAAATGAGCTTAAAGCTCTAAAATGTGGTATGGAGCCAAAGGCTCGATATATACAATGAGCCCTGTATCCGTAACGGGTAAGGGACAGTATCAATGAGCCCGATATCCATAATAGATACATGACAGTTTAGGCATTCAGTCACAACAACGTAATAATTGAAAGTGGATGATATGAACATTGCATATACACTTATTAAGTGTAATTAACTGATTGAATTGTGATGTGAATATGTACTTAAATGAGATTGGGATATGTGCATTCTATAATATGTGGTGCAAATTGTTAAATGGAAAGTTGTGAATTATGTGCTTATATGATTTGATATGTGGTATCAACTGGGTGAACCATTGAAGAAGGTTACATCATTGAGTTCGCAAAACCCACAAAAATTGCAACGTTGATATTTCAAGTCCGAGAGAGGACATTAGAGACAGACAGACTCTCCGAGAAGACTAATTCTTGTACTTTTTTCAAGAAATGGCTCAAATATAGGTCAGCTGAGACTGAATGATTAGTTAGTAGTTTATGTGCAATTCCTCTGTCAAGCAGTGTGATATGTATAGGGATTTGACATTGTATATATTCGGATAGTTAGCTACAATGTAAGTTTGGTTTTTTATGAAATGAAACGAGGAATGCAGTTGATTTTAAATTTTGGTGACTTTTCTGTATAATAGTTGATGCCATGATTAATTTGGATATATGTTTGCTTTATCATGCCATTATTATAGATTATATATTGGAATGTCCATAGGGTGTTCCGGTATGTAATTGAAGGTAGTGGGGTGTTACATATATGGTCCTAGTTTTAGGATTCTATGCATTGCTCATTATTCATGCTTTGATCTACTCATATATATAATCTTTTATATTTACTACTTCAATCTTTATATATGAAATTTGACATTGAATTTTCTTCGTTTGGTACTTTAATGCAATACAGTAAGTAAATATGAATAGTTCTTAAGAAAACTAAAATCTTGCATCAAATAAAAAATCAATCTAAAATACTAAGTCCCACTTAAATCTGTATCCCAATTTAGTTCATAAGAAAGCAAAAAATAACATCAAAGAATAAAGAAAACAAGATAAAAGAATGATTTCATAGATCTTGAATCTTGATGTTTCTTAATTGAATCTGGATAAGCTTTTTGAACTTTTCTCTAAGGCTACTTCCTTCTTGATGTGTTCTTGACTCTCCTCAAGCCATCTTCTTATCATTTGACCATTCTTGGATCCAAGACTTCTCTCTAGTCCTCCCAAATAACTCTCATTTTCCTCCTTTTCCCTTTTTCTTTTATTCCTTTGTCTCTTTCCTTTTTATCTTAAGAAAATTATGACATTTATACAAACACGTACCAACAAAGGCCTATATTGGTCTTGTATTCTTCACAATTGCCAAAAATCCTAATTTATATAAATTTTACTATCAATATGGTCATTGAAATAGTATTATATTGTACCCATATTGGCTTTACACCTCTTCTATTTTGCATACGGGAGTCCTTATTTAAAACACAAATTTGAATTTCATAAATATAATTTCATATTTGGAAACACAGGTCTATGATTGAGTCGTATTCATTATGTAGCCAAATTATCAAAGAACCTAAATGCACCAATAAAATACAGAGGGTTGAATAAGGTCCCATATTTTTGCTATATTCATAATATTGGACCATGTTCAACTTGTGTTTATCTAAAATTACTTTAAAAATTCTCCAACTTGATTTAAAGTGCCTGAAATCGTTCCTTCTTCATTTAGGAACTAAAATAAGGCATATAAACCAAATATAAATTATATTAAGTACCAAATCCTATAACAATAATCCAATTATAAAAAAATTCTCTATTTTATGTTGAAAGGATATCGTTCTGATCTGATCAATTACATAAAGCACACGGCAACAATGAAAACGAGGAAAATATACAAAAAAGAGAGTTATTTTCTATTTATTATATTAGTATTAGTTAGTGATCTTGGCATAATAAGCCCTTTTACGTCTCGAAATAAAAAAATGAGGGTATTTCAGATCGG
>JAOQML010017311.1:0-11909 GCA_027568935.1 Erythroxylum urbanii | reverse complement strand
CCAATTTAATTTTAAGACAAATAATCCATAATTCACATTAAAATCACTTATACCCGAAAAATGTCAATAAATGCATGTACAAATAATTGTAATGTGCAAAATCAATAATATCGTGTATGTGTAAGCCACATTATGCATATGTATGAATTATACTTCCTTATTTCTTAATGACCTCTTATAAACACTATTTTATCCTTATCCTAAATAACAGGATGTTACATATAATGCTATTAAATTTCCTTCTTTTTAAGATTCTTATTATATGATTGACATGATTGACAAATTTTTAAGGGAGGAAGTAGCTAAGCATGACTCAAACAATCCATTAGAAAAATGTTTAGTGAAAGACAATTCTACAAATAATGAGAGTGAAGAGAAGGCCCCACAGGTATAACTTAACTTGTTTCTTCTACTCTTAAGTATGAATTATTTAAACCTAATTACACTTATCATGTAATTGTGAATGCAAGTCTAAGTGAAGCTAAAATTAAAAAATTGATAGAAGTTCTTATATTACATCGAGATGTTATTAATATAAATTATTGATGATATTAAGGAATCAATCCATCAGTTTAAATGTATAGGATACTATTAGAAGATAATTATAATCCTTCCATTGAGCATCAAAGAAGGTTGAGTCTCAATATGAAGGAAGTTGTTCAAATAGATGTACTCAAACTACTGGATTCTAGGATACTTTATCATATCTTTAATAATGAATGAATTAGCCTAGTCCAAATGGTTCCTAAAAGAAATGAGAATAATGAATTGATACCTACTACAACATTCATGGGTTAGAGAATGTATGTAAATTATAGAAGTCAAATGTATGTAAATTATATAAGTCAAATAAAGAGACTCGAAAGGATCATTTTCCATTCCCTTTATTGATTAAATGTTTGAGAGGTTAGCAAAGCACTTTTTTTTTTCTCCAGTAATAACTTCTCATTTATTATTTGAATTTTTAATAGAACTCTTGTATATTCCCTAGTTCTTCTCAACTTTTCTCTTTTGATTCCTTCTACTATGATTTTGTTCACCGAGGGTCATTTCCTCTGATACTAGGTTATTACGTTCAACTAATATGGTATGAATTAATAAGAGTGATGTATGATAGATGCAAAATGATAAGCTAAGAAGAAGAAAATTGTATAAAGAGACGATCAGAAGAAGGATATGATAAAGGAACAAAATCATCCCATTCTATTTATGACCATATCAGTTTGATATAATGGTATGAAAAGTTATCCCCTCATTCTGCATACAACACGTGTATCTTGTACTAGTCGTACATACTTAAGTAAATGCAACGTTTAGTTGACGGTCTCTATTTCCTTATTTTGTGACATCATCTGTCTTATGCACTTAACATTGATTTATTTTAATGGTAGTAATTACACATTGGTTCCCATGCCTTCTTCATTTTTAAGTAATGATACCCTTTTTTCAAGACCTTTGTCCACAAGGTTTGCTTTATGGAAGTGCTTTTTGAATTCAAACAAAAGGTTCTTATGTTGCTTCTTCATGTGAACCCTTTGTCCATTACACTAATAATTAAGATAGGTTTGTTGAGATACTTAACCATTTGATAGTCTAGTATTACTTCAGCAGCTCTATCTATACACTTGAGAGTGATTGGTAAATTTAAAGTGACCACTTCCCTATCTGCCACACATTTCTTAAGTTTAGATATGTGAAATGTAGGATAAATAAGGTTTTTGGTGGAAGTAGCAACTTGTAAGATACCATCCTTACCCTTTCCACAATTTGATATGGCCCATAATATAAATATTAAAGGTTGTGATCGCCTCTCTTCTAGAGTAAGTGTTTTCAGCAGGGTTAAAATTTTAAAAACACTCATCACCCCACTTTAAATTCCCTTTATGTTTGCCTTTTATCTACTTGTTGTTTCATTATGTTTAAGCCTTTATAATGTGGAATTTGACAGTTGCTAATGTTGTCTCCTAATCATTCATTACTTGGTCAATCATTGGAATTTTAAACTCCTTTATAAAAATAAGGAACATAAACAAAAGGAATAGTATGCATGATATGTGTTGTTATACCACCACTTAGCCAAGGATATCCACTCGTCCCACTTGTGATGGAGTGTCTCCATAAAAGCATTAAAGGTAAGTTTCTAAGACCTTGTTCATTGCCTTATTTTCCCATCTGATTAAGGGTGGTCTGATGTTGAAAAATTCAGATTCACTCATTACTACTTGAACATTCACTCTATAATATATTTAAAAATAAATGATCCCTATCAATAACAATATTCTCTAACATTCTATGGAGCTTAAAGACATGATCCAAATATATTTGAGTTATCTCAGTAGGAAAAAAGCAAACTTGTTAGACCAATCTATTATGACTAAAATACTTAATTTTTCCTAAGATAATGGTAATCCCTCTATAAAATCCATGTTAATCTCTTCCTAACAGCCTTCTAAAAAGGCAATGGGTTGGATTTTACCAAGAGGCGGAATATTTCGTTCTTTTTCCTTTAATAAATGATGTAATTCTTATCATAATTTCTTATATCTCTCCCTAAACTCTTTTAACAGAAGACATTTTATAACTTCTTTGTGCTTGGAGTAAATACTGAATGGCCCTCTGTAGCTTATCATAACTGATGCCAATTAGTTCCCTTTATAGATGATTACCAAAGCCAAACATAATCCTTCTTTCCATTTTTACAACTCTTCCCACGAGTTATAATGGCTAGAATTTAATTCGCCTACCTTGATTTGCTTGATGATGTCTTGGATTGTCATTCCTTTCACCTAACTTTCTTTAATCTCCTCTAGTTATTGTGTGTGGATCTGAGAAACTATTAGGGTGATTAATTTAGTGTTGGTTACTCTTAACAAAGAGCCTATTGCCTAGTTCTCCTTTTTACTTCTATATAAAACCTCAAAATCATAACCAAACAACTTAGCTAGTCAAATATGTTGGAAGGGTGGAGATTCTCTATTTAAGCAAATATTCAAGGCTTTGATGATTTGTGTGAACCTTAAAAGACCTCCAATTAAGGTAATGGTACCATTTTTTGATGACTTTGATAATTCCTAATGTTTAATGGCCTTAATGATTGCCAAAAATTTTACTTATACATGGAAAGCCCCAAATAATTGGCAATTAATGTCTTACTCAAATATATAATTTATCCCTGAACCACTTGCGTTTGCCTCAATGATGAAGGTTGGAAAATTTTGGGCATGGCTAGTATTGGTGTTGTTATAAGAGACTTCTTCAACTAGTCAAATGCTTCTTGTTGTTCCGCATCCCAAGTCCATTCCTTAGTCACAGGTTTCTTTAGTGATTATGTCAAAAAGTTAGCCAAATTAGCATAACTTCTTATGGCCAAATTAGCATAACTTCTTATGAACCTTTGTCAGCCCCAAGAAACCCCTTTAGTTCCTTTAGTGACTTTGTTATTTCTTAATTATAAACGGTTTCAATCTTTTTGTTTATATGTTGTAACCTTTTTAGATGATATAGAGTGCACCTAGCACCAAACACATATTTTCTCCCCTTTTATAAATAATTGCTACACTTAGAGAGCTCCCAATTCTTTTCTAAGATGTTGTAGATGTTGGTGGAAAGAATTGCTATATATCAATATGTCATCAAAAAAAACCATAATGAACTTTCTTAGAAAAGGTCTAAATACCTCATTCATTAAAATTTGAAATATAGAGGGGTATTAGTACCCAAAGAGCATCACCATAAACTCATAATGTCCTTTATAAGTTCTAAATGTGGTCTTGGGCATGTCTTCTTTATGCATCTTGATATCGAGACCTTAAATCAAGCTTGGAATACCAACTTGATCTATATAGTTCATCTTACAATTCTTAAATTAAAGGTATGGGAAACTTGTCCTTGATGGTGTGCTTGTTGAGTTCCTTATAAATAAGGGCAATACTGTGTCTTATAAATTCGGCTAAATAAGCTTTTAACTAACTTTTCTAAAGCATCCTTCCACTATCCTAAGTATCTATAAGATTTGATGATGATAGATTCTATCCCCTCCTTTAATCTAATCATATGGTCATGCTCCCTCCTACGTGGTAGTTGATGAGGTTCCCCAAAGACCACTCTATATTCATCTAGTAACCTTTTTAATTATCTCAATATATTAGTTTGTTCTTCTAAACTCATTTGTTGAGGGTAAGTTAATTGCATTTTATACAGTCCTTCAGTCTCAGTTCTCTTGAATAGTTTATTCTTCCCTTTGATACACACTAATTGATCCTTCTTGTTTGGATTCCTTATTAGTGTCACCATTTGGTTTCCCTACATGAACTTTATAGTTTGTTTTAAAACTACACGACACATTGTTTAAGATGGCTGACCACTACACTCCCAGCAGTAAGTGACAGCCCCTAAGGCTATCACAAGTGCATTTATTGAGAAAGTGATTCTTTGCATAGTCCACACAAATCCCTATTATAATTGATGACAATTTATTTTGAGACTACCCACAATGGGCATTGTCCTCATTTTTCCTTGACTTTGCTTGATTATCGTCTCATCCAGGAAGTTATAAGTACTTCAATTGTCAATGAGTATTTGTATAGGCTTTCACTAATGATAACCTACCACCCTTATTTGTTTATATTCGCTCATTATTCCCTCTAGTCATGGCTTAATAGGAGTTACTACTTCTTCTTCAATTTCCTTGATCATTTCTCCATCTTTGTTCTACATTTTGCCTTTTTTTTATCATATAACTACAACATTCTTTTTTTTACACTTTTGACGTTGGGTATATTGTTTATCGCACCAAAATCACAATCCATTCTCTTGTCTCTCATCAAATGGTCTATTACTAAAATGTTTTGAGTTGTTGGAATTCTTATCATAGTTTGTTTTAAGTGCGTTTCCTCCAACTCTTGGGTTGGCCAAGATCCCTCTCTCATGTTGTAATGGTAGTAGGTGTCCCCCCCTTAATTCTTACAACACCAATGCTATTTTAAGGCACCCATTCTGATAGTTTGTTATTCCCCTTAAAATGTAAGGGTGTAGTCTGGGCTACAAATAGGCTAATAGTACTGCTTTATGTTTTCTTGCCAATGAATATGCTTGTTAAAGGGTACGAGGTTCCAAGAGTTCCACTATCACTTCTATCTCAGATCTCAATCCCTTCAAAAGAACCTTAATGAGTATTCATTTAAAAGGGTCAGTTTGTTGGAATATTTTTCGAATTGGGCATAATATTCTTATACTATTACGTCTTGCTTAAGGTTATTGAAATCACTTGCTAGATCTTCAAATATCTCCCCTCTTAAATTTTTTCTTGAAGGCGATCACCAACTCCTCCCACCCTATAGGTTCCCCTTTGGTTCTATTCATCATCACCATTTAATATTATTCTTGTGTTGGTCCTCCAAGGTGCATGGCTGTTATACCTTCCTTAAATTGCTCTGTTGTCTGATCACGTACAAAAAACTTACTCACACTTTTATAGCCAGCCTTTGACTATGCTCCTTCGGATATCGAGAAATCAATCTTACTAAATCACGTATGTATCATATACCTTTCCTTCGCCTGTTACATGTTCCCTTCCTAGTAAATTTTGTTCTCTATTTCCTCCCATCGTCTACATGAATTGATGAAATGTTGATTTCAGTTCCCCTAACTATTTTTCTTTTTTTTGTCGTACCATGAGATTCTAATTCTTCGGTAGTAACTTCTCGTTTCTCATTAGATTTTTCAGTAAAACTTTCATGCTTTCCTCAATCCCGCCATGATTTTGTTTGTCGATGGTCATCCACTTTAATACTTTGTTGTTATGTGCAACTAAGATGGTATGAATGTTGGAATCCAATCGTGATTGAATCACGGGTGCAACGAAAAACAAAATTTTTACTGATTCCGAGCAAATTTTGATAATTGAATAAACTTGAATAAAATATAAAAGGATTTAGAAATCGTACCTTTTTTGTCTTTCTGTTGAAAAATCTTTGAAACTTTTCCTGACTAATCAATCACAAGCTGTTCAAATGCCAAGTTTATTATGGTATCCACAGAGCAATTCTCAAGACTGATTTGAGAGGAAGAAGATAAAAAGTGCTAGCTTCTCTATTGTTCTTCCCTTTTTAAATAGAAAAATCATAAGGGTCTTTTAACTAAAATTAAATTTCTTTAATTATAATTAAAATCAAATTCAAATTATAATTAATTTAATTTTAATAAAATCAAATATCTCATATTTGATCCCTAAAGTTTCTCAAACTTTATAATTAAGTCCAACTTAATTAAATTGATTTTTCTTCCACAAATTGCTCTTTAATCTGTGACCCATTAGGTTCCTAATAAATTGGAAATGATTATAAATTACAATTCTAATTCACAATTAAAATTAGACAAATTAAAACTTCTTTTAATTTATCTTTGATTCTCTAATTAAACAATTCATAATCATAAACCATGATTGACATCTAACAACAAGTCATGATTACCCAAATATCAGGAATGTCAAAGTGATTGACTTAACTTGTGTATGCATGGCTATAAAGTATAATTTAATCTTTTCGTCATTCAATATTCTAATTGGACAGAGTATGGATACAGTGTCTACTTTTATTATCCAATCATGTTCACTCTTGCTAATTAGTAATTAATTTATAATTGAAATTTGAAAATACCTTTTCAAATGTCAATTCACTCTGGCCAGAGAATTTCATAAATCATTACTAATCAAGAACAGTAGAATATACTCTCTAATTACTTTAGAGTGACGAATCCTATATTGACTTACACAACTATCTACATATGGTTCATTCTGTATCCAATTACTACCAACTGAATTATCCTAGGGCGATACATAAGTAGCATCAAAATACAATAATTCCCACACTGGATACCTTGGTAATCTCAAGTTTGAGGATCAATTATATAACCATCATTATGAGATAACCCATAAACACATAAGTAATATTCCATCTGAAATTCTTATAATCGGGTCAGTTATGTGACTTATTCTCTAATAATCACCCACACATTAGTTTAAATATCTCTATACGTTAATTTATGAGATCAATTAATTTCTTCATAAAAAAGAAACATAATGTGTGCTAGTTTTACCATTTCAACAATATCTTGTCTTGATGAAATTACAACTAGGAACATTTAGGAATAATACATAAGTGTAAATTGAATCTTATAATTATGTTCTTATCATAATTTCAATTAAACAGTAATTATTCCAAGGATTTTACCTTTAGTATTAAAACATAAAATATTAATTAAATTAATACAAAAAGATAAATAAAGCCTTTTCATTAATTCAAAATAATGCCATACATTAACTTGCATCTAATTGATTGGCTGCAAGGGCATAAACTAACAATCTCCCACTTACACTAAAGCTAATCCCCTATAAATCTAATATCATATCTATCCATATGTCGATCATGTCTTTTTTGAGACAATAGCTTAATAAGAGGATCTACTAGATTCTCTTCAGTCGGAACTCGCTCTAATGCTATGTCTTTCTGGTCCACTATCTCCCTGATCAAGTGAAACTTCTTGAGTACATGTTTGGACCATTGATGAGACCTGGGTTCCTTTGCTTGCGCAATAGCACCATTGTTGTCACCATACAATACTATGGGCTCAACAATGCTAGGAATCACTCCAAGTTTAGTAATGAACTTCTTAATCCAAACTACTTCCTTTGCTGCCTCTAACACTGAAATGTACTCTGCTTCAGTGGTTGAATCTGTAATGGTTGGTTGTGTGGAACTATTTCAACTTACCGCACCACCATTTACAATGAGGATGTACACTAACTGTGATCTACTATCATCGTGATCTGACTGGAAACTAGCATCTGAATATCCTTGAACTCTCAGTTCATCTCCTCCATAGACTAAGAAAAAATCTTTAGTCCTTCTCAAGTACTTTAAGATATTTTTCACAGCCGTCTAGTGATCCTCAACAAGATTAGACTGAAACCTGCTCGTTATGCTCAAAGCATAAGAAACATCTAATCCAATATATAGCATCGTATACATAATTGATCCAATTGCCGAAGCATATGGAATACAATCCATTTTATCTCTCTCCTCTTATGCCTTTGGACACATACTCTGTAAAAGAGAAATCCCATGCAATATGGGTAAAAATCCCCTCTTGGAATTCTCCATGCTAAACCTCTTTAGTATTTTATCTATGTACGTAGATTAGGACAATCCAAGAAAACTTTTTGATTTATCTCTATAGATCTTTATTCCCAGAATATAAGTTGCTTCTCCTATATCCTTCATAGAGAAGTTCTTAGATAACCAGATCGTTACAAATTGTAGCATAGGTATGTCATTTCCAATTAGCAATATGTCATCCATATATAGTACCAAGAAAATGACTACACTCCCACTAACCTTCTTATAGACACATGGTTCATCCACGTTTTTTATAAAATCAAACTCTTTGATTGTCTCATCAAAACAGATGTTCCAACATCGTGACGCTTGCTTAAGTCCATAAATGGATCTTTGCAACTTGCATACTTGATTAGGAAATCTCTTGGATTCAAAACTTTCAGGATATATCATATACACATCCTCTTGTAAATTCGTATTGAGAAATGTAGTTTTGACATCCATCTGTCAGATTTCATAATTATGATATGCAGCTATGGCTAACAAGATCTTGATGGATTTTAGCATAGGTATTGACGAAAAGGTTTAATCAAAATCAACTCCTTGTTTTTGTTTATAACCTTTAGCCAATAACCTTGCTTTGTACGTATGTACATTACCATCCATGTCAGTTTTTCTCTTAAAAACACTTACATCCAATAAGTACAATACCAGTAGGTGCATCAACCAAAGCCCATACTTGGTTAGTGTACATGGATTCCATTTCAGATCTCATAGCTTCTTATTATTTTAAAGAATCAATATCAGACATTAATTCTTTAAAAGTAGTAGCCTCATCATATATGACTGATACATTACTTTTTCCCTACTCAATATATAGATCTAATCTAGTGGGAGGACGACGTATCCTACTAGTTCGTCACGGATTATGTGTCTCTTGAACTCTCAGTTGTACATCACATGTATCAACTTGAGGTTCTTGTTCCATTTCGATGTGAATTTGTGGCTCTTGAACTTTTCTAAGTTCAACCTCACTCCCACTACTTTCTTTGAGAATAAATTCTCTTTCTAAGAATGTAACATATCTTAAAATAAACACATTTTGTTCTATAGGATGATAGAATTGATAACAAAAACTATTTTTTAGATACCCCACAAATTTGCATTTATCTGATTTATCTTGAAGCTTATCAGACATATCACGCTTCATATAAGCTTCACATCCCCAAATCTTTAAGTGTGATGATCCAGGTCTTCTACCAGTCCATATCTCATATGGTGTCTTATCAACCGATTTAGATGGAATTCTATTTAGAAGATATACTGCGGTTTCAATTGCGTATTCCCAAAAGGACATAGGAAGGACTGCATGACTCATCATGGAACATACCATTTCTAATAGTGTACAATTTCTACTCTCAGAAACTTGTGAGAGAATCCCATTGTGAGAGAATCCCATTCTCTCTTAAGTAACCAAGAAACTCGTGGTCTAGGTATTCATAACCTCGATCTGATCTAAGTGTCTTAATACTTTTGTCAGTTTGTTTCTCTACCTCTAGTATAAATTCTTTAAACTTTTCAAATGATTCAGACTTTTATTTCATCAAGTACACATAGCCATATATAGAATAATCATCTGCGAACGTAATGAAATACTAAAATCCACCTCTAGCATTTGTGGACATAGGCCCACATACATCTGAATGTATTAATTCTAGTAACTCACTAGTACGTTGTCCCTTTCCCTTAAAGGGTAGTTTGGTCATCTTTTCCAATAAACAAGATTCATAAGTTTCATATGATTAATAATCAAATGGATCCAAACATCCTTCTTTATGTAATTTTGTGATTCTAGTTTCATTGATATGACTTAACCTACAATGTCATAAATAAGATGAAGTTTAGTTACTTAGTTTTCTTTTCTTACTATTTATGTTAAGAATTGGCCTTTTAAGATCTAACTCATACAAACCATTTATAAGCAATCCAGATCCATAATAAACATCATCTTTATAAAAAGAACAGTTGTTATCCTTAATTATAAAGACAAATCGATTCAAATCCAAATAAGAAATAAAAATGATGTTTCTTTTAATAACAGGAACATAATAACAATTATCAAGTTCTAATACAAGGCCAGAATGCGAAGTTAAACTACAAGTTCCTATAGCTAATGTAGCAACTTTTGCTCCATTGCCAACTAGTAGGTCAACTTCGTCTTTCTGCAATCATCTACTCCTTGTTAACATTTGCATGTGATTACATATGTGAGAACCACAACCAGTATCTAATACCGAAGAATGTGGAACAGAAGTAGAAAGATTGATCTTAATCATAAATATACCTGAAGAGACAACTTCCTTAAGCTTCTTATCTTTCAGGCTAGCAAAATAAGATGAGCAATTCCTCTTCCATTGTCCGTTGACTCCGTAATGAAAACATGTGTCTTTGTCATTGCTCTTCTTCTTGACACCTCCTTTGGCCTTTAATACATTAGTAGAAGCCTTTTGTTTCTTGTTATTAATTCTTTTAAAGCCCTTTTTCTTGCTTTTAAAAGAACCGACAACAAGTACAAAACTGGAATCCTTTTTAAGGCACCCTTCTGCAGTCTTAAGCATGTTCAACAGTTTAGGCAATGTCATGTCCTTCTAGTTTATGTTGAAGTTCATGACAAACTGCGAAAAGCTCAAACTTAGAACCAACGCTTAACTCGTGGTCCATGACAAAACCTAATTGGGCCAAATTTTTAATATACCCAATCATCTTCAACACATGAAGGTTGACTGAAGATTTTTATGTCATTTTACATTAAAACAATGCCTTGGAGATTTGATATCTCTCCACCCTACTTTGTGCACTAAATAACTCCTTAAGATGCAGTATCATAGTAGGTGCATCCATGTTCTCATGCTACTTCTGAAGTTCATGAGACATACAAGCTAACATCACACATATGGCTTGTTCAACGTCATCAACATAACGCTAATATTTCTCCCAATCTTCATCAGTTGCATCTGAACAAGGTCCTGTTGGAGCAGGAGTATCAAGAACGTATAACTTCTTTTCTTGCCTAAGAACTATTCTTAAGTTTCATAGCCAGTCCGAAAAATTGGGTCCAATCAAATTATTAGCATCCATAATACTCCTCAATGTCAGGTTGGTACTCATCTTCAAATTCAATAACCGAAAAACATAAAAGGAACATATATTAGTTTATATCCAAAAATCAAATAAAATAAGGACTTTAAAATTATTTGATTACTCCCACTATTTTATTCAAAATAATAACCCTCACTATTATATTGAAAAATTATCAAATAATTTCCTAGTGGGCTAGGATCCTATTTAAAATTAATTGATCTTGAGTTTGCTCAATAAACCAACTAAAATTAAATTAGGCAGAAGACAATTTTTCAATCACATCTCATGCGACTCCTAGAACCGTTATGTTACAACTTTTGCCAAAAATATATCACATACATTATTCCTAACCCTGCCTCTAAATTTATATGATCATGAGTTTACTCGTCCAAATCATACAATTTTAGTTAAGTAGGACTCATTAATTTAAGATAAAACATATCCGGGTTATAGTGACCTTGAGTTTACTCAATAAGCTGATCTATAAACAGAATTATGGTTTTATTCTTAAATAATGGAAGGCAACTATCATGTTCCTAATGTGTACTTAATATTTTATTGAGGGATTTAAAATTTCAAAAATTTATGGTCTCATCAAAATAATATAATCTCATTATATTTATAATTTCAAACATAATCTAATTATGAAAGAAA